>JAWQFJ010003906.1:42500-48316 GCA_034096865.1 Theodoxus fluviatilis
TTACTACCCTAGTTCTAACGATCTTAAAAGATCGTGTCTATTCTCTATACTTTTCTTCCGGTGGCTTATGAGTGGCAGAGAGTGGTATACGTGGCAACAGCAGCGGGTGGCCAACATCATCACAGTACATGTAGTCTTTGAACATCGTGTCAATTCTTTTTTTGAAGCTGTTTAATGACGAACACTGAATTTGAGAACACTGGTAAAGGAGAAAGAATTATCCCTCATGGTTTACTGGAGGTCCTACAGACTTTATCTGTCTGTGTGTGTGTGTGTGTGTGTGTGTGTGTGTGTGTGTGTGTGTGTGTGTGTGTGTGTGTGTGTGTGTGTGTGTGTGTGTCTGTCTGTCTGTCTGTCTGTCTGCCTGTCCCGACTCCACGGCTTATATCTCAAAAACTACTGGACGGATTTCCTTGAGATTTTGCACACTAACTGAAAGTTAGGTCCGATTGAATGTATCAAATTTTCAGAATCGAGGTTTGAAGAGAAAGTGGTTGACGGTCGTAATACGATTTTTTCCATTCATGGTCGAAACTTCGGCTTCGCTGGCTTCGAGATCGTTTTCGCCTTGCAGACGACTGCTTCGTATTCAAATCATCACTGCAAGGCAGCGCGAAATTGACCGAAGTCGATTAAAAAAACTCGTATTCATACACATAATAAACCAATTCGATTTTCTTTCTCAGATTATTCAGACTTTCTCCGATTATTTCGACCGTAAGATAGCAGTGATTTGACATTCGGCGTCACCGTGTCATGTGACGGTGATAGTTTCGTCTGCAACTCGCACTTACGTTATGGTTGAAGTAGATTGATGTTTACTTCGTCCGCTGAATGCTGTCAAGACTAATGCTCGAATGAATGAAGTATGATTTCCTAATTTTTCAGGATTAATACAAATGTATATCAAATACATCAGTTCAATTTAATCGAGTCAATTAATCGAGTACATGTCCACTAGGTCAAAAATGTGTTGAGTGGAACGCAAGTCAGAAAAGTTACACTTGCAGTCTAAACAACAAAATGAATACAGTGTTTGTATTGAAAAATCAGGTCAATCTTTTCGTCGTTTGGTTCCACGACAAGAGTATGAAATCTTGTTTCCAGCGAGATTAGGAGCTTCTGCAAACATGGCTGACAACGGTCAGAATGGTTATAGTTGCTTGATTTTTTCCTTGTCAAAACTTGTTATACCTTCAGATTGTAACCACCATAAGATTTTCTGCAACTTTTCAAAGCAAATCTAGCCTAAAAACCTACCAGTTATGCATCGTGTTATCAGGATTGACTCGTTGCTTGTAGAACGACGGTACTCGGTAGCAGTACCACACATGCACATGTCTGGTGTGAACATCTATAAAGTATAATACACTTCCTCCTCTGTGTGACTGTGTGAGTGTTAATTCAGCGTCTATGACATGCCAAAGGAAAACAAAACATGTCATAATAGGAGCTTTCCTGAACCTATCCATCATGTTTTTAAATATATCGTCGATTGTTCCTGGGCCAATAGCTTAGAAATGGATTTACATGCTTTACAAACACTCCATCATAGCAATTCTCTAATGGCTCAGCTGGTAGAGCGTTCGTCTCTTGGTCATGCATGACCAGGTTTGATTCTGCGCTGAAACTTTTTTTTCTTCTCTTTTTTCGAGAGGTTGTGGGTTCGAACCCGACCTGGGTTTTTGTGTTTTTATGTGTGTGTGTGTGTTTTCCCCCTCTTTTCTCGAGAGATTGCGGGGTCGAACCAGATCTTTTTTTACTTTTTTTTTTTAATATGCCAAAACCTGGAGGTTCAGCGCCAGCGGTTTTTATACAGCTACTGGTCACTCATACATAGGTTGCAGCCGCTTTACACCTTACCCCCTGACCATTGGGCAGTTTGATCTATCCTGCACTGATGGAACATCACGACAAACACTACGATGCTGTCCTTGCTGTCCATGCAAATAATCTCATCACCATTCTCATCGTGACCTATGACGTCATCATCGTCAAAGCCAGTCTAACAGATGTAGGATTATATGTCATTGGCTTGGTGTCCATTCTCTCCAATGTCCTGAGCTCAGACTGCGGAGTTTGATGTTTCACTTCGCCCTCACCGTCTCCATGACAACTGCGTCTGCCTCGTAGTGTCTTCATCCCTCTGACTGTAAAATTATCTTCATCGCGGCATTTTTCATCCAAGAATACACGCAAGAACATGACAGATGATGACACAGCAAGATGACATATCCGATACATATGCAAATGAAGATACTGCAATGTAGACAAACGAGAAATGTGGGCCAATCAAACAGCGGGCTGCTCCTACCCGGCGACCCTTCCTCGGCAGGGTGTTTGGAGGCGAACTTCTGCAGGATGCGGCTTCCCTCGCAGGCGGAGATTCTCCGCGTGGACTTGCAGCGCCGCACCGTGGGGGACTGGCCGGGGTCCTCCGCACTGGACAGCTTGGCGGAGCGCACCGGCGCACTGGCCACGGAGCTGGACCTCGAGAACACGCCACCTGGTGACGGACACAGAATGAACGGCGGTGGCGTGAGCACCTGGACAACAACGTCATGACTGTCGGGTTTCAAACAACACTGTGGGTGGCTCGGGCAGCGTCTGCAAGCTTTCAGGGGAAACTGGTTGGAAATCCCTTGCTGAAACAAAAACCAGGACAGCTGGAGAAGGAACTGGGAGCACATTCTCCCAAGAAGTCTCAACTGAAGGCTTCTCTTCATCTTCATAGTTACGAACCTTTCTTCGTCTTCATCATAACGATCCTCTCTTCATCTTCATAGTTACGATCCTCACTTCATCTTCATAGTTACTATCCTTTCTTCACCTTCATCGTTACGATCCTCTCTTTATCTTCATAGTTTCGATCGTCTCTTCATCTTCTTAGTTACTATCCTTTCTTCACCTTCATCGTTATGATCCTCTCTTCATCTTCATAGTTACGATCTCTCTTGTCTTTATAGTTACGATCCTTTCTTCATCTTCATCATAACGATCCTCTCTTCATCTTCATAGTTACGATCCTCTCTTCATCTTTATCGTTACGATCTTCTCTTCATCTTCATCGTTACGATCCTCTCTTCATGGCTCGGACTGGTCTGACCAGTCATCGCTGGCCCATCGAAGTCGAAATGGCGAGTAGTCTTGGTCACTCAAGGATGTGCGAGGGTGCAGCACCAGGTCAAAGGAGCAATTTAAAACAAAAGACGTGTGTGTGCATCATGTATTGCAAGCAACAAATCAATATTTTCATTACGACTGTTATTTCCTGTGCATTACACTGACATTTCATGGTCGAAACTGGAGGCAGACTGACCGTGGCTGTTATATGGATATAATGTTTCATTCTGGGTAGGTAAAATGCCTAAATCGGGTGGTACGTCTTGGAAGGACTAGAGGGAGACTGACCGTGGCTGTTGCGCTTGTTCTATATGGATAGAATGTTTCATTCCGGGTAGGTAAAATGCCTAAATCGGGTGGTACGTCTTGGAAGGACTAGAGGGAGACTGACCGTGGCTGTTGCGCTTGTTCTGGGTGGGCGGGATACGACTGGGGCCCAGGATGTCCGCAGTGACCTCCACCAGGCTGGTCCTGGGTCGCGTGTCCGCCTGGATGTCCGAGTGGTCAGTCTGGAACGTGGCCGACCTGGAGCGGTAGCCTCCTGTAAAGGTCAGCAGAGTCGCTGTAGAGTATGACGCACTGTACCAAACACAATTGACGCAGGTGTACGTGAAGCCTCCTGTACAGGTCAGCAGCGTCGCTGTATGTAGAGGAAAGACACATGCACAACACAGCACATCCGCTCTCTGGTTTTACAAACTGGACTCGCACTGTGCCAAACATAGGAACGTGTACTTCAAGCCTCCTGTAAAGGTAGGAAGTTGAACTGTAGAGGAATAGCTCTTCGAGACGATATGAACGCATACTAAAAGACTTCACAGTTTGGGACTAGACTATACAAGCAAAGACTATTGATATGTCTGTCCTAAACAGTTGTCTGTCAAGGTGTATATGTTACAGTCAAATCGGGAAATCAGGCATTCTCCGAGAATGCCTGAAAGCTTAGGCATTCACGGTAAATCCCTGGTTTGATCAGGCAATACCGGTAATGACTGAAAATTTTCAGGCATTATCAGGAAATGACTAAAAACTACTTGAACAAATTTCCCGTTTTGCCTGACTGTTAGGCAAAACGGGTTGTTCTGACCTTGTCTGTTTTTACATAGTCTGCCTTGCATGAATTTTTAGTGAGTTTCTCTTCCATGTGTGACCTGACACCTTGTCTGTTTTTACATAGCCTTCCTTGCATGAATTTATAATGAGGTTTTTTTCCCGGAGTTCGGAGTGATTAGAGTTTGTTTTTACAAAGCCGGTCTTAATTTATTGTGAGTTTCTCTTATGTGAGTCTCTCTCATGGTCTCTTTAACTTTTTCCCCTTTTCGCCGAGTTTGGAGTGATTGGAGTTCACTTTCAGTATAATGCTAGTTCCATTGTGACGTTGCTCTCAATGTTGAGGGTAGCATTGGAGGAAACAGAATTGGTGGAAGTTCGATTTAATCGGTTACTATTTCAAAAGTACACCAACAATTAAAAACACTTGATGCCTAAGTCAAAATATTTTCAAATACTTGAAGAGATGATGGAAACGGAAGTCGGAAAACTCCACGTCAGTACAAGCTGTTTTCGAAGTAAGTAGACTCCTCTCTATCCCTCTCGTTCCTTCCCCTCTCTCTCAAATCTGTCGTTCTGTCTGTCTCTGTCTCTCAAATCTGTCGTTCTGTCTGTCTCTGTCTGTCTCTGTCTCTGTTGCTCTCTCTCTCTCTCTCTCTCTCTCTCTCTCTTCCGTTTTCGTTTTTGTTCTCCTTGCATCAAGAATTTTATCACTTCTCTCTTACACACACACTCACACACACACACACATACACGCACACACACGCACGCACGCACTCACACACGCGCAGACACATGTAATACAATAGTGATCTCTTGATTTTAAATCAGATATGAAACCCTTCGATGCGGGCACATGGACAAGCTGATAAAGAAACGAAAGTCACCTGCAGAAACCCCGATCGACTATGTGACAATTGAAGACACGTTCGATGGACCAAGCATGGGATTTTAAAAGGAGCCTACACCAGAAACGAGTTTGAACTGTGTCCACAAAAACTGTTGTCTTTGAGTGAAATGAACTGTGTTAAGCACGTACGTCTTCGAGAGGCAGTCATCCTGGGCTCCCAAAGCGGATGACAAGGATACGTCAAGTGTAACTGTTCGGGTGCAAAGAAATGCCAGAACAATCGGTGCAAATGCTTCAAAGCAAAACTGAAGAGCAACAGTCGGTGTCACCAATCCTTGATTTGTGGAAACAAATGAACTGTTGACAGAAAGTTCTGTTTTAATGTACATTTTAGTTGTTAAAATTAATAAATTAAACTGATTTCATCATTATGTTCTTTAATTGAATGCCTTCAAATTAAGAGAGAGAGAGAGAGAGAGAGAGAGAGAGAGAGAGAGAGAGAGAGAGAGAGAGAGAGAGAGAGAGAGAGTACAAAAGAATCGTGAAACCAATTACGACCCCAGCCATTCACAGTTTTACAGTAGGCTTATGTACTGAAATGCTTTGACTCTCACCAGAAACACAGATAGTGAGCAGTAGGCATTCTCCGATATTGCCTGACAGCCTATTTCAGTCAATCACCGATAATGTCTGAAAATTTTCAGTCATTAGCGGAATTGCCTGATCAAACCAGGTATTTACCGTGAATGCCTAAACTTTCAGGCATTATCGGAGAATGCCTGATTTCCCGACT
>JAWQFJ010003908.1:0-12500 GCA_034096865.1 Theodoxus fluviatilis
CAGCATGCAGGAAGCAGGATGAAGCAAGCCAAGGGGATCATGCCAATATTGCATGATGTTTCACTTTTGGAAAATCTCAGACTGTTCCAGCATGGACATGTCGGGCCACCGGCTGTGCCCTATTGGTGGCTGTGGAGCGTGGGTGGAGGACCTCCGGGCTCACTTCGTCCTGAGCCACCTGCCTCCCCAGTTTTACGAGGCATCCATACCTATGCTTCTCCACGCCGCTACCCAGCTCTACTCGGGTCTTCTGCAGGTGCCTGGGGGCACACTGGGGACATTCCAGTATGTCCGGAGCACCATCATGCCCCCAGACCAGATGGTAAGAGGAGAAGAGGTGCCTCTTCTTCAGGCCGTATCCAGAGCCCTGGGGGAGCCCATTCCTGCCAAATACACCTTATACCCAGTTAATGCACAAGCTCTGATTGTGCACTGGGTAGTGCTCCAGTCAGTGATGACTGGACAAGGCCCCCAGGTGCTCCAGCGCTTTAGGAGCCTGTACCCGGTTCCCCCTGGGGGACAAGTGTCGCCTCTGGGACGCGGGTACCTGACTCCCCTGGTGGGGAATCTCTCGGGAAAAAAGCAGCCCAAGCGACCCAGGCAACGACAGCATCCATATCAGCTGTCAGCTCCCTTGACTTCCCTGCCTCGACCCAACACTGCCCCCTCGGGAGCACATCCTCTGTTCCAGGTTCCCCTGGGAGATTCGAGGGTGTCCCGTCGCCAGAGGAGGAAGATGGGTGGGAGGTCGCAGTCTGCAGCGCAGCCCCAGTGGTCGGGTCAACAGCGGACCCACAGCACCGTCCAGTTCTCTTCGACCCGGGTTGGACGACCAGGTCCCCGGAGTCATAACCGCTCACGGTCGCCGGTCCGGGTTGAACGCCCCTGTCCCCGGAACCCTGGCCGTGAGCGGTCACGGGCCTGGGTTGCACGTACCTGTCCCCAGTGCTACGGCAGCGGGCGATCACCGGCCCGGGTTGGACGCACCTGTCCCCGGTGCCATGACAGAGAGCGGTCGCCACCACGAGGTAGGCGCCCCCGACTGGTGGAGAGGACCCCCAGGAACCAGAATCGGGAGCGGTCGTCCCCACGGGGTAGACGCCCTCACCCCCGGGTGGAGAGTTCCCGTCCGCGGACAAAATGTCCCGCACGGTCGAACCCCACCTACCCACGAGGGAGCCAGCCCCAGCGCTCCGGGTCCAGGTCGAGGCGCCATGAGGTCCGGTCCAGGCAGCATGGGCCTGAGCATAGACGATCTGGAGACCACTCTTCCAGGTCTGGTTTGAGGCACTCCCGCCACTCCCAGCACGCTCGTCCTCAACCCCTCGACTCTTGGCCGGTGGAGCCCCCCTCCAAAGGGTATGTGCTTCCCAACAGTGGTTCGCCTGCTGAAGGGAATGTCACCCTGGAGGTAAGCACCCCCATAAACCAACCCCCCAGGTTGAGGCCCCCTCTGTTGCAGGAGGCCCCTCTGTTACAGCTTCGTCTGCAGCAGTCGCCCCCACCATGTCAGAGGACCCTCCCTTGGAGGGAGACCTCTCTCTCCTGTCCCTGACCCTGGAAGACGCTCCGATGGAGGATGAGGAGGTCTCCATACAGAGGGAGAACGAACTCCTCGACATCTCCCCAGCCACTTCGCCTTGCATCGTGACGGAGGTGAAGCCCAAGGTGCCCGGTGATGTCGCGGTCCCTCCTTCCAGGACGTTCTCGGAGGTAGCGGCGGGGTTGGGTGATCCCTCCAAGGGTGAGTGGAAAACGGTCAGCCGAAAAGGTAAGACTACCTCGGCTACACCCTCTACCTCTGCTCCAGGGACTTCAGGCTCCGGAACCACCGATGCAGCCACAAGGGACGAACCACGGCTAGGGGTGGACTCCCACTGCCACCTCCTGCGGCTCCACAGGACGCTGGTCCAGGGTGACCATCCTGTGAAGGAACAGTACAGCCTAGGTAAGATCCTTGGATGCTTGTATGGCCCTGAGTTCGCCCCACCACTCCAACTCGACCTGGTGATTTCCAGCGTCTGTGATCGGTGGGCACATGTTCTGCTGCAGAATGAGAGGTGCCTGCACAGCTTGTTATCTGATGTAAGGGTGAGGCTGGCTGTCGGTCTTCACCCCAAGCAAGCCCCTTTTTACCAACACAAAAAGAAGCAGGCTGTGCAGCTGATCAGGAGGTCCCTCCAGCTGCAGAAAGTTGTCGCATTTGGAGAAGTCGGTCTCGACTTCTCCACCCCAAGGGAGCACTGGGGACTACAGTGTGACCTCTTGACCTTCCTCCTCCAGAGCCTGCAGAAGGAGATTGCTGAGCTGCCGATCCAGGTCCACTGTCGGGAAGGCTCCAAGGAGCAGAAGGAGAAGGCACTCGACGCTCTTCTTCCCATCCTGACAGGCAGCCTCAGCAAGGACCATCCCATCCAGGTGCACTATTTCAAGGGTAAGCCCTCGACTGTGAGCCGGTGGATGTCGGCCTTCCCTCAGTCCCATTTCAGTGTGGGAGTGTCCATGCTGGTGGGCGAGGAGCACCCCCCCCGACACATCATGGAGACAGTCCGGGCCATTCCTCGGGACCGTCTTCTGCTCGAGTCGGACGCCCCGGCCAGACCCCCAAACTCCACTCAAGGTACAGACCCGTACGTCATATACCGGGTGGCCAAGGTGGTGGCCAAGGGATGGAAGACCCCGATTGCCAACGTGCTCCGACAGACCACCGCCAATGCACGTCGGTTCTTCAGGGTGCAGTAGGTCCCAACAGCAAGGGCCCGAGGTAAGCCCTCCACCCGGGTAGGTCACCTCTTGCTGTCTTCCACTCACCATGTGTGAGGGAACAATAGTTAGGGTAATGGATATTTTTTGGAAAAATTAAACGTAGCTAGGGAAACTTGTTTGTTCCTCCACATGATCATTCATGGAACTATTATGGCTATTCACCAGCTGACCTGCGCCATCCTATCCCATGATACCCCCCCAGACGAGTGAACCTCCAGACGTTAAATTCCTGATGCTGGTTCCTAGTCCAAAGAAAACGGGGAAGAGTGTCGTAGGAATTGATTTAGGGCGTTAACTCCCAATGACTCGGGTTAGCAATGCAATTTGTCACCCGATAGCTCATTGGTTGCAGTATGTCAACTGGGCCGTATAAATAGCTGTGACGTCGAGAAACAACGTCATTCGCCTACCCACTGAGATACAGCAAAGATACCCAAAAGTTCTACTGCATCTCCAGGAGAGCCGAGCATCATACTTCTCGCCATCAACGCGCGGTGAGTATGTCGGCCCTGAAGGGCAGCGGAGCCACGTCGTGGCGGCTCTGCTGAGAGAGAGAGCGACCCGCAGGTGAGCCGTCTTTGCCGTCCCCACTTCCACCATGCTTGCTTGGTGGATTCATAACTCGCGCTACGCGGCGACATAGACAAAGAGGGAGGGAGAGTGAGGGAGAGGGAGGGAGAGGGAGGGAGGGAGGGAGGTGGGAGGGAGTCAGGGAGTGGGAGGGAGGGGAGGGAGGGAGGGAGGGAGGAGGGAGGGAGGGAGGGAGGGAGGGAGGGAGGGAGGGAGGGAGGGAGGGAGGGAGGGAGGGTGGGAGGGAGGGAGAGAGAGACACAGAGAGAGAGAGAGAGACAGACAGACAGACAGACAGATAGACAGACAGACAAACAGACAGACAGACAGACAGACAGACTCACACACACACACACACACACACACACACACACACACACACACACACACACACACACAGAGATACAGAGAGCGAGAGAGAGAGCGAGAGAGAGCGAGAGAGAGAGAGAGAGAGAAGAGAGAGAGAGAGAGAAAGAGAGAGATAGTGAGTGAGAGAGAGAGAGAGAGAGATAGAGAGAGAGAGAAGCTGCAGAAGCTATAGACAGAAAACGTCACAGTGAGTTCCTTTCGCTATTGCTGTTGTTGATGTAGTTGTTGTTATCATCGACGTCCTCTTTGTTGTGGACGTCATCATCGTTGTGGTCGTCGACCCCGACGTGTTATTATCGATTTCGTAGCTAGTACCAGTTGCTCTTGCTGTCTTTTTTGCTGGTGTCGACATCAATATCGTCTTTGATATCGATAAAATTGAATTTTTCCTAGCAATGTTCAGCCTGCGTCAATACTTGATAAACACTTCCAGAAACACTTCTGTCTCTGCCCCCCAATCCTTTCCCTCTTCAGTGCAAAATCTCAATCCTTCTATCATTCCTCCCCTCCTCCTCCCCCTCCCCCTCCTCCTCCCCTGCCCTCCCCTCCCCTCCGCTTCCCTTCCCTCCCCTCCCCCCCTCCCCTCCCCTTCCCCTCCCCTCCCCTCCCCTCCCCTCCCCTCCCCTCCCCTCCCCTCCCCGCCCCTCCCCTCTCCTCCCCTCCCCTCCCCTTCCCTCCCCTCCCCTCTCCTTCCCTCTCCTTCCCCCCTCTTTCCTCCCCTCCTTCTCTTCCCTGCATTCAGAAAGTAGCTGATCCATCTTCTGAAGCACGTGGCAAAAGAGCAGTTATAAACGGCAATGAATGTTGCTCCACAAGCCTAAGCGTCGTCGTCTGCGTTTCTGAAAATGATGTCTGCTGAAGCTCAGTCGAGTCAGGGAGGAGGATCTCAGTCAATAATCCGCCAGCATCACTGCCTGTCGTTGGGTTTTTTTTTTCTATCCACGAATTATTGGCATCCATGCTTTCTGCTCCAACGGAAACCTGTGTTGCTTTGGTCTAGTGGCTTTTCTTTCCCCAGAAAGACCCGGGCTCTCAAAGACCAGAAATCGATGAGCACCATCGACCAGGGGAACCCTTCCATGCCTGGTCGTCCAAAAAGCCAATTAATTTCCTGTACCGGGCGGTGATTTAAAAAACCCTTGCGCCTCCACCGGACACTGTGATGGACAACTCTGCCGTCTGCAGGTCTAGGGCGACTTTGTGGAGCTCTCCAGACAGACAGGCTCTGGCATTTGCATCCAGACCCTCGCCCCGTGACCTTCGCACCCTCAGGCTCACTCTTTCTTCCATGGTACCTACTTTCCTGCATTGACCTTTGCTCCTAGAAGGCTTTGGTCATACTTTCGTCCTGGGGTCATCTTTGGAAGAAGTATGACCTGGGGTCATTTTTGGCGATTGATGTTTCAATTCTGCTTGACACTGTCTGTACATGGCGTTACATGTTGAAAGTATGCCATTCTTCACGTGTATGTCCTACTCTGATAACAGAAAGTGAGACTTTACATACACAGAAGTACGATAAGAAAATTGAATTGGTTGGGTTTCATTCTCTAACAGATGTTTTTCTCTCAGTTATTTGCGTGTGTGTGTGTGTGTGTGTGTGTGTGTGTGTGTGTGTGTGTGTCTGTGTGTGTGTGTATATATGTGTGTGTATGTGTGTGAGTATGTGTGTGTGTGTGTGTGTGTGTGTGTGTGTGTGTGTGTGTGTGTGTGTGAAGTGTGCAAGCACTCCGCAAACTTTTTCTTCTGCTTCTTCTTCTTGCTGTCGTTTTAATGGAAACCTTTCATGATAACATATCTTACTCTCTGCTGTCGGATGAGTGTTTCTGTGCCGATAAGGTGAGCTTCTTGGGATAGACACTACTAAAGTATTAACTAGCAATACTGTTTAAGATTCTTCGACACCTGCGCCCTTTTTGGCGCTTTGAAATAGTGACCCAAACTGTGAAACCAGCAGCAGAGTGTAGGGGAAGGCACTGGTTGCAGGTTTAGACAACTCCATCACATCTAAATCTGCAAAGATGTATGCACCATCTTTCTTTCTCAACCACTAATTGACAGAAAATATCGATCAATGAAAACTGTTTTTGGGGACAAATGATTTCGGCGGAAAATCCTTTAAATGCTTGATTTTGTTTCTGTTTTTTATATTGGCAGATTACTGTCAATAACTGTTTAGGACTTGGGTCTTCTTTTCATTTGGATGCTTACGTTTGGAGAAGGGCGACGAATGACCGAAAGTTCGACGTGACGTGAAAATAACGCACGTGAGTACGGACCATTCAAAATCAATACTCAAGTTTCTTCTGCGTCATCAGCAACATAGTGCTGAGGCTTTGAAATGTCATCCCTAATAACGGGAACAGAGTCGCCATGAATCTGCGTTTAAAATCTCATTGCACCAAATTTCGGGGCTTCATCACGACTTTTTCAACAGCCCACTTCACTTTGTCAACTTGAAATAGAAACGCGAAGCCGATACACTAAGATTTGTGTCGACAGCAATTCACGTGTCATGTACGCTTTAATCACCCACTGTATACCGATATGTCAAGGGCATTAGCCTCTGTAAGCCGAGACTCATAAATACGTCAGTAATTGCACGCTAATGCAGGGGGAGACGACTATCGGCTTTGGGCTGATGCGAGATGACGTCAGTGATCGCCACCGCACCGGAAATGAGTATGGGCGCATGTGTGAAAACCTCTTTCCTTCCTGCGGCGGGCTGATAGCGTGTGGGGGCGCTGTGAGTAAATATTGAGAGACAGAGGCAGGCCATGACATGTCGGCTCCAATGGCACGAAGTAGGCGTGTCCAATGAATGTCAGTCATCGCCCGAGGCGTGACAATGCTGTCCGAGAATGTCATCAGCCAATGTAGTCAGTATAACGTCATAGATTGAACCTGTGACGTCACTGCTGTAAAAAGGAGACACACAAACGTTGCAATCACTTTAGCGCTGTGGCGCTTTCTGCAAGCTGCTATTGGCATAAATCCTCACAAAGGCACACACATACTCATACACATACACACACACATACACACACACACACACACACACACATACTCACACTCACACACACACACACACACACACACACACACACACACACACACACACACACACACACACACACACACTTCTTGCAGAGCCCTGCTCCGGGCAGTCAGCGCAGTGCTTAGAAATAGTCCAGGCAAAGTCAAGTTCGCGCTCTATGCAGCGCGTGTTGCAACACCTGGCGCGTCCCGTGTAGCACACTATGCTCTCGTCACCATGAGACTTTTTCAGCTCGGTGTAGACCAGCAATTAGCGATTTTTTTGGAAATTATCTCCCTTGCCGCCGCTTGGCGGCGCGTCGGCTCCAAGGGGCTTGGTTGGTACACAGTGACAAGTTCTTTCGCTTAGATTAGACCTGAGTGTTCGAGGTTTTTTAATTGTTTTCTTGCTGTCGCTTTCAAATCTGTTCACAGTACTAGGCTGGCTGGTTTACTTAGATGTGATTTTTTTTAATGCGTGCTAGCTGATATTAGGTTTAGAGCTTGAATTTTCGATATTACACAAGTTCTTTTTCGCTTACAACTCCAGTGTTCGAACCAATGAAAACCACGGAAAGAGATGGCCGTTTCGTTCCTTGCATCTCATTGGCCAGCTTGTCATGAGGTCAGCCCGTGATCACGCGCTGACCTCATGACAGTTGTAAGCGAAAAAGCGAGTTGTAAGCGTAGATGTGATTTTTTTTAATGCGTGCTAACTGATATTAGATTTAGAGCTTGAATTTTCAATGATATAACGCTTACAACTCGCTTTTTCGCTTACAACTGTCATGAGGTCAGCGCGTGATCACGGGCTGACCTCATGACAAGCTGGCCAATGAGATGCAAGGAACGAAACGGCCATCTATTTCCGTGGTTTTCATTGGTTCGAACACTGGAGTTGTAAGCGAAAAAGAACTTGTGTAATATCGAAAATTCAAGCTCTAAACCTAATATAAGCTAGCTCGCATTAAAAAATCACATCTAAGTAAACCAGCCAGCCTAGTACTGTGAACAGATTTGAAAGCGACAGCAAGAAAACAATTAAAAAACCTCGAACACTCAGGTCTAATCTAAGCGAAAGAACTTGTCACTGTGTACCAACCAAGCCCCTTGGAGCCGACGCGCCGCCAAGCGGCGGCAAGGGAGATAATTTCCAAAAAAGTCGCTCATTCTAATCTAGGTGAAGTGTGATCAGACCTCGAGTAGAGATGAAGGAAGTGTTGGTTTAGTAATGAGAATCGATGGTGTCGAAAACCTTCTGTTATAAAAGTATTACATTAACAAGTCAAGAAATAATGTAAAAGAAATGCTTATCCAATTTTTGGACTAGCTGGAAACAAAAACAAACGTATCCTATAATAGTTGCTTCCTAAATTCGGATGAGAAAACAGACTATTTTGCACTCTTGCAACTCTTATTTCTAGGTTTCCTGTCTATGATTTGCTTTCGCTCTTGTATGTTGCCTTGTTTGCTGACACACGCGGATATTGCTGTGTAGTTTGTTTCTCGCAACTGTTTTCGGCGCGGCGGTATGTCGGTTGGCCATATTTAGACACACAAACATGATATGAAACGCTTTGCACGATCAGTGTTTTACTTGCTTGAAAGGAAAAGGATGCAGCGATGCTCTGCATTCCACGTCCTGATGAAAGTAATCTCGTTGTGCAAAGCATCCTTATTGATCATGTCCCTTTCTCCTGACAAATGTGTGGACTGATTGAAAACAGAATCTTCAAAGCAGCTTCGTTGTGTATTGGACTCAGTGAGAGCTGCAAAGAAACGACGACCAGACAATGACCAGCACCAATGTGATCCCACGCTCAGTCAGTTTCTTACCCAAAGTCTGAACACGAAGAGCCAACGTAGATCGAGACAGATCACGTTTTCTCATCTTCCCGAGAGACCAACTGATATATTAGAACGTAGACGGCGCTTCGGATGCAGCAAGAGTTGTCTACCCTTGAGCCAAATCTGGCTCACAGAAGGCGTGGCAGCGCCGAGAGCTAACGAGACTCCGCGAGATTCCAAGGGGGCTGTTTGATCACCTGCTTCATTGACGTCAGTGAGGAAAAGAGGGCGGGGGAGTGGGACGGGCGCGGAGGGATTTGCATGAACGGTCAATGGCTGACACAGACGAAGACGACGACGCGGAATCCCGTCTGAAACCACGGCAGTCGATGGACGCCTCACCCTGACCATCGCCTGCAGGGCTGGCGGTTATGGGAGCTTTACATCCGTTTGTATGAACTTATCAAAGTCTATTTTCCCTTGCCCTGGCCCAGGGCATCGATTGTGCCGAATGGATGGATCTCTCCCCGCCTCCGCCCCACCGACCGGGCTGTTGGCCGCTCTCTCCAAGCCTCGCAAAGCCTGCGTCTGTTCAGACCATCTGCCGGGACTCGTAGCACACGGCCAACTATTTCGCGTTTGATTGAAACAGGAAAGCTGGAGGCGATGTTAATGTTGTCGTAATGCATTGGTGAATGGGATATGTAAATTGGTGTAAACTGCATTCATTAGAGATTTAATCTAAAATAGCTGGAAAGAAACGATTTGGCTGGATGGCATCGAGACGTATGAGCCAGGACTACAGGCCTGCTGATAAAAATGGCGTTTGTTACTTCTGGAAATAGGCATCCATCAGGTGCAAGTAATTGTGGGATTGTTCGACTGGTAGAAGAGTCGGAAACAGGGTTCGCATTGTCGTGGAGCAAATTCAGCGCGGGCCACTCTCTGCCACACTGTGCATGGCAGATTGTTGAAGCTGTTCTCTTTGTTCAGGGCTGTGTTTATTACAAGCGCGTTCCTTCATCTGCCACACTAAGACGGCTAGCTGCATTAAAAAAAAACTATGCACCGTCTGTTTCCGGACACAACAGCTTGCTGCCAGGATATTCGAGATGGTAATAACTAATAGGGAACCACATCAGGAAATGCTTCGAGGTGTTCTTGAAGTGAAGCTAAGGGTCTTTATGTCGAACTTCTTCCTGTCGCTAGGCCCCCATAGAAAGCGCTAGCGATACAGTCGGACTCCATGGTAGAGACATGAAGTAGTAATGACGGTCATGCCGTCATCTTGCCAGTAATGTATCATTGCGATTTCTGCCATACACTTTCAGGGCACGAACATGGAAACCTACAGCGAGACAGTTGCAGAAGCCTACGTCACTGAAATAGGCAGGAAAGCAAAGGGGCTCTAGTAGTACAGTGGTTATGACGCTCGCCTCGCGACCAGCTGGTGCAGTGTTCAGTTCTGCACGGATTCTAGAGTTGCATCTCTGGGCTGGGTGCCTCTCCTACCGAGAAGTAAAACCGGATACTGGGCGCTGCACTGTGGCGACCGGGGGTGAAAGTCCCTCAAAACAAATTCTCATGTGAGCAAGAAATAAAATTGGTAGGAGAAAAAAGTGTCACCCACATTTTGGGCACTTGGTTGCACGGGGCCTAATTCAATGTATAGGAAAAAGCAACCGTTTTGCCTCAGTGTCAGACTGTTGTGATCTGGGCGCTGGATGCGAGTTAGTTTTGAAGGCCGGGAATTATCGAGTCCTCACGAGAAGGCTTGCTGCCTTAAAATAAGTGTTAATGTGTCATGATGTCATGCACGAAGCCGTTTGCGCCAATACTCAGAACAAGAGCGTGCCATCTTGTCATATCGTGTTGTTACGCGTACAACTACAATTTCTAAAAAGGACATTTTTCTTGGAACTTTCGAATAACATCCTCTAATAAAGATATGTTGCTCGTTCTCCCTCTGTCATCATAATATGGCTAGTCAACAGGTGGAATATACGCGCATATGATTATGGTATCTACTAATACACGATTACTGATTCTGCACGCCACCATACTATTGCAGCCTGTGTCCAGTCTTATTATCTCATCTATCGAGTTCTTCAGTAGCATAATTATTCCTCCTGATCATCTACCTTGTTTTCAAAGTTTTATTCCAGGAGAATGAGCAACACAATAGTCTTCGAAATATATATTGCTGTCAAAGTTTGCCTACGTAAACGTTTCGGTCAGGCAGCAAATCTCGAACTGAGCTAGATAGTGAATAAAACCCGGTTCGGACAATTTGGTGCTAAACAATCTACATTCCAGCAAAATAAATGAATATCACATTCAGTTTCAGGACCGCTAGTGGTCCCTGGTAATGGACGCTGGCCGTGTCGTCAAAGTTGCTGGTCATCTTGGTTTACACCTCGCTTGGAGGTGGGGCGCAGGCTGCCGTGCCTCGCCGACGTCGGGTTCGCAGACGTGCAACTATGACGGTCGTGCATGATGTTTCCACCATATCTCCGCTTCGACTCCCTGCACCGCGTCGAAAGGATTTGTGCGCATACAGTAATGGAGACTGCCAAACAAAGACACCACGCATTTTCAAGCCACTGACAAAGAAAACAGTCGTTAAAAAATCGAAATGCGTATAAAATCCCACTGGAAAAAATGTCTGCCCATCTTAAAAGAGGAAGGTTCTGCCTCAAGCTGACTTTTTACCAGTTACAATGGAGCCTGATTTTGTCAAAACTTGACAAGGGTTTTGATCATGTTGACAACGTAGAAGCGCAGTTTTTTTTCTTTTTGACTCACATGCGAAGCAAAAGTGAGTCTATGTACTGAGCCGTGTCGTCCGTCCGTCCGTCCGGGCGTCCGTCCGGGCGTCCGGGCGTCCGGGCGTCCGTAAAAAACTTAAACGTTGGATTTTTCTCGGAGACTATTAAGTCTATCAACACCAAATGTGGCATGATGGTGTATGATGACAAGGCCTCAAAAAACATACATAGTGACTTGACCTTGCTTCAAGGTCAAGGTCACAGGAGCCATAAATGTGGTCTCAAAAACAGTCATTTTTCACATTTTCCCAATTTTCTCCCACGTTATTGAGAATGGCGACCTTAGCTACAAGTGGTATATAGGTCAAAGCAAGCCCTATCTTTTGATACCAGTTTGGTTGACCTTGCTTCAAGGTCAAGGTCACAGGAGCTCTTCAAAGTTGGATTGTATACATATTTTGAAGTGACCTTGACCCTGAACTATGGAAGATAACTGTTTCAAACTGAATAATTATGTGGGGCACATGTTATACTTTCATCATGAGACACATTTGTTTACATATCATCAAGGTCAAGGTCACTTTGACCCTTATGAAATGTGACCAAAATGGGGTAGTGAACCACTAAAAGTGACTATATCTCATGGTAGAAAGTGCCAATAAGCACCACTGTGCTTCCTATGCCTTGAATTAACAGCTTTGTGTTGCATGACCTTGGATGACCTTGACCTTGGGTCAAGGTCACATGTATTTTGGTAGGAAAAATGTGTAAAGCATTTCTTTGTGTATGATGTCATTGGTAGGTTTAGTTGTTTGACCTTGACCTTGAAGGTCACCTGAAGGTCAAGGTCATATAAAGGTCAAGGTCAAGCATGTGAGTCGTATGGGCTTTGCCCTTCTTGTTAGTTTTTTTTTCGCATCCTTTTTTAATGACGGCACGAGCACAGTTGCACTTCTCATTCACCAGTGAAAGATACCAACGACCTTGCAGTGACATCTTCAGCCATTCTGCAGTCGCTGGAATCGCCTTTCTCCACGCCTACACTTTTTTATAACATAAAGAACATGCAGTGTCCCTCCTTTTCCTCGTAGAGTGAAAGCTCTAAATCACTCCCAGGACCAGGCAGAGTTAATGGGCAAAAGTGGCTTCCGTCCTCACTGCGGAACTTCAGATGGCTGCCATGGAAAACCTACAGCTCTCGAA
>JAWQFJ010003908.1:27500-30000 GCA_034096865.1 Theodoxus fluviatilis
CATAGGTCTTATCTGCAGCTCTTATGGGCAACTCGCGCGTCGTCCTCACAACACGCTTGCCCCTCGTTCTCACGAGGCGATCATGGGTTGCACAGGTAGGCAGGCCTAATGACAGACGACACCCCTTACAAACTGGGTAGCGAAGACAGCAGAGCTGTGATCAGGTGTGGATCGAGTTTCCAGGCTGGGGCGAGATGATTAACGCCCGCTGTCTGTTTCCAGAGAAGCAAGTATCGTGTGCCACGGTCTGGGCGGAGATCACAAAGTGGGGCCGTTTGTCTTGATGACGCGTGGTAGACAGGCCCAGCTCAAACTCTGAATAAGGTCAGACCTTGACGTCTTGCAAACTCCGCTTGGGCCGTCTTTCACATCCCCCCCCCCTCTCCCCCACCCCCCCCCCACCCCCCTCACCTCCCACTCCCGTTCTTTTCTTCCCAGTCCTTGCTAAACGACCATCCAATCTCCATCGTCAACCTCCACTTTATTCTGAGCATATTGCTAACTTTTCTGTTGGCAGAAAACTGAGGCAAATTAAAGTCCTCACCTCTTTTGATATGATGGTATCTCTCAGACCCTAAACCTCCAGTTGCTCACAGCTGCTGCCAGAAGCCAGCTCTGAGTGCCACGAAGCTCGCCTCTTAGTTTCAACACCACAACCACCCAGCTGATGAAGACGGGTATCTTGGCAGCACAAGTGTATGAAGAAGTGCTCTGGGTCAATCTTTCTTTTCCCCCTTTCCCTCTCCCTCTCCCTCTCCTTCTCCCTCTCCCTCTCCCTCTCCATCTCCCTCTCCCCCCCCCCCCCCCACACACACACATATCATAAGCCTCCCTCTCATCCCCCCTCTCTCCAATTTCCAACACCTTCTCCTCCCTCTCCCACCGTATCTCCCTTTTTTCCGTCCGCGTCTCATTCCGCCACCCTCACTTGTTCATCGTGAAAAGGTGTCTGGCATAGGAAGGTATGAGCCAAACAGTGATATTCGTTTGTTTCTTGGCGACGCTGCCAATATCAACAATGACCGCACCGATAGTGACGACGAAAGTCAAACTTTTGACAGGAATAATAGACAGAAGTATCAAATCAGAGTGATTTTGAGAAACATTTTATTAAAAGTCAGAGAAACGGACAAAACTTATTCTTTTATATTTTTTATTCTCGTAGCAGCAACATCCAATCTTACGATATGTAGACGACTCATGAGTGTAGCATTAATTACTAACACTGAGCAAAGACTCAATGTCGTATTACAAAAACTGATTTATTTATGAATGAATGTTATTGCCTGTCTATCAGACATGAACTATGGCCGCCGTTGTACCTGTAAGCAGCAATCATCAGTATGTTACACAGTTTTCAAGCGAAGGATTTCACATCAAGGACGGGAAACAAAGGTATTCTACCTACCCCAACTAACGTTGTATAGTGCACAAATAGAACTGTTCGCTTCAGATATCCCGTATCAAGTAACCCCCTCTTCCTCACACGTTTTTGTGGTCACGTGAATAATGTAGTCTACTCGAAGGTCTCAGAGAATTGCTGGTGTGTGAAATTGTTTTGGGTTACAACCAAAATCATCATCATCATCACTCTTGAGAGAGACTGTAATGTAGCAGGAGGGAGGGAGAGAGAGAGAGAGAGAGAGAGAGAGAGAGAGAGAGAGAGAGAGAGAGAGAGAGACAGAGACAGAGACAGAGAGAGAGACAGAGAGAGAGACAGAGACAGAGAGAGAGAGACAGAGAGACAGACAGACAGACAGACAGACAGATAGACAGACAGACAGACAGACAGACAGACAGACAGACGGGGAGAGAGAGAGAGAGAGAGAAAGAGAGAGAGAGAGAGAGAGAGAGAGAGAGAGAGAGAGAGAGAGAGAGAGAGAGAGAGAGGGAGGGAGGGAGGGAGGGAGGGAGGGAGGGAGGGAGGGAGGGAGGGAGGGAGGGAGGGAGGGAGGGAGGGAGGTGAGGGAGGGAGGGAGGGAGGGAGGGAGGGAGGGAGGGAGGGAGGGAGGGAGAGAGGGAGTTTAATAATATTTCCTCTGTACTCGAAGTTTGTAGTTTTTAATCTCTTGTAATCTTTTTAAAACATCCCCAACATGTGATTTTCGATGCACCGGTCAAACCTTTTTAGGGCTTTCAACTTGAGGACCAGATGTATTGTCCATTATCATGGTCTGGACACATTTACTGGATACTTGTGAATTTTGTGTTATTGTTTTCAAATATTTTGCATCGTATTTTTGTGGCTGGAAATGTTCCACGTGCGTGCTCTTCGATCTAGCCTAACATTGAAGTTCTGGACAGTGCTAAGACGCCCTCTACTGAGGCAATGCTGCTGTCGTGCAAGCTCAGATGGCCGGGTCACCTCATCAAGATGAGCAACAACTGTATTCCGAAGTAGCTAGGACCGCTCGAGCTTGAGGAGGCAGCGCAGAATCGCCCCCGGTAGCGAGCAATCACTCGCAAGTCATCCGCAGCGCTGGAGGAGGAGCGTCGCCAA
>JAWQFJ010003908.1:35000-42500 GCA_034096865.1 Theodoxus fluviatilis
AAGATCGAATAATGAATCAGCACATTACTTAAGACAGCTAAGCCAAGTTTTGGCAAAGACTGTTTCTTATCGATGACTAAAAGTTATAACTTATATCTGAAAAAACCATTCCACAAAATATTTGCCATAATCCCATGAAGAAATCGAACGATAAAGTAATATACTATTGATTAAAAAACCCACTGAAAAATCGAATTAGCCTCCCCCATTTCATTGTACTCTAAATATGCAAATACTCGTGATCTCAAAGTGAGAGCAAGAGGACCGAAGACAATTTATTAGGAAATAGCGAATTGTGATTGAAAACGACACAAATTTGCACATGCAGCTGTGTTAAACCATGTGACATTCTCGCTCTATCCTTCAGCCCATATCACGGGTACTGGGGGACGAAGAGAGGGAGGGGTGGGAGAGACGGGTGAATGGGAGTGGGGGAAACTTACAGAGGACGGAGAAGTCACGGATGACTGCACCTGTAATGAACCCTGGCCACCTTGAATAACCAACCGCAGTTTCTCCCAGCCCATTAAGCCTCAAATTTACCGTGATCCACCCCAAGGCATCTGACGCAATATCTGTCGCCTCACCACGCTACCATTGGCCCAGCTGTCATCCTGAATAGTTCCTCTTAGTTAATTTTCCATAAAATCGCCACGCCGTGAAAAAGTAGAATATCATCCAGCAAGAATCTTGTCGCGCTTTGCTTTTGTTACCACACAGTACCTGTGGGACCATTATTTTAACAGACTGGAAGAGCTTTTAGTTGTAGAATGAAGAGATGGCGTGGTTTGTGTGTGTGCGTGTGTGTGTGTGTGTGTGTGTGTGTGTGTGTGTGTGTGTGTGTGTGTGTGTGTGTGTGTGTGTGTGTGTGTGTGTGTGTGTGTGTGTGTGTGTGTGAGTGTGTGTGTATGTGTGTGTGTGTGTGTGTGTGTGTGTGTGTGTGTGTGAGTATGTGTTCTTTGTGTGTAAGTGTGTATGTGTGAGTGTGTATGTGTGTATATGTGTGTGTGTGTGTGTGTGTGTGTGTGTGTGTGAGTGTGTGGTACTAGTTCTGACATGACTCTTCCCATTCTGTCCTTTGTGAATTAACATGTATCTGTCTTTTCAGCTTCCTTTCGAACTGATTGAATATGTTGATATTCCAGATACACACACACTGTCGGGGGAACCTTGGTTTCAAATCTTCTAGCAACAAGAGCTCTCTCAAGGCTTTCGTAACTGAAATTCACCTGTTCTAACCTCAACCACAAGTCAAAAACATTTGCTGCTCGAGCCACAAAATCACAGAAGGTCTCTCCTCTCTCCTTCTTCATCTCTCTAAACCTCTGCCGATACGCTTCTCCATTCAGCTGATAGGCCAACCTAATCACTTTCTTCACTTTCTCATAGTTATCTCTGTCCTCCCCTTCCAGGGAACCATAAGCCTTAGTAGCTTTTCCTTTCAAGTGACTCTGCAATATCAAACACCAGTACGACCTAGGCCACTGCAACTTGTTTGCTATATGTTCAAATCGGGAGAAAAACTTTTCCACATCCTGTTCTTCAAACTGGGGGACGGAACGATGACAGTCATTTATCCTGAATTCCCCTCCCTCGGGAGTATTTCTATTCTCCTGCTGTTGTCTCTCAAATTCCATTTTCTCTCGCAAAAACTCTCTCTCCCTCTCTCTATCTTCTCTGTCCCTCTCTTTATCTCTCAATCTCTCTATCTCTAAATCTCTCTCCCTCTCTTTGTCTCTCAATCTCTCCATTTCTAAATCTCTCTCATTCTCCCTTTCCTTCTCTCCGTCCTCCCTCTCTTTTGCTTTCTCTTCCATCTCCAGCTGCCTTAAGCGTAACCGCTGATCAAAAGTGAGACCTGAGTTTTCATTTTCCTTAGCAACATTTTGAATTTCTATTTCCCCATGATTGCTTTCCTCATCAGTATCGTCCTCGGGAAATAGTTCCGTTATCAGTAACTCTCTTATTGCCTTCACATCAGATAGTAACTCTTCCGCCACACCAATATCTTTGTCCTCCGCTAATTGTAACAAGTCCTCCAGTTTTGCTCTTCTAATTCCTCTCACAGAAGGGTTACGTAAAAATCTAGACTTTTTTAAAATAGTGGTACTCAAATTTTATGAATTTTTCAACTCAACGATTTGCCCAATAAAAGTTTTCACCTCAATAATTCAGTAAAATTGTTCAAATATAAAAACTGAATTATCTCTCGGAACGAGCTCCTACTTTCACACTCTTCCAAATTAAATCTCCCGGACGAGAGCCCCTAGTTTCAACCTTCTGTTAAGGGGATTTCATTAAACTTAATTAAAACGGTCTCGGGTAAATACAAGATTTTTTATCAATCAATGTAATCATAACCACCCATAATCAGAGGTGGAAAGAAAAGAAAATTAAATAAAAGTGGAATCACTGATAAAATGTTAATTGAGAATTATAAATACACGTAAAACTACGGTCAACCTGCTCACATGAAACTAATAAAACGTAGGTCAGCCCTTGACATAAAAGACTACTTCGACCAACCTTCCATCTCTTTCTTTGTCTCTCTGTGTCACTCGCTCCCTCACTCAGTAGGCACGTCTGCCGAGCAGACCGTCCGTTCTTGTCTTCGTCGACTTCTCTCTTCTCTTTGCTCTGCTTCTCTCTTTTCTTCGTCTGCTTTTTCTTCTCTTCGTCTGCTTCTCTCTTATCTTCGTCTGCTTTTCTCTTCTCTTTATCGTGTATGTGTTGTGTGTGTGTATTTGTGTGAGTGTGTGTGTTCTGTGTGTGTGTGTGTGTGTGTGTGATTGTGTGTGTGTTTGTGTTCTGTATGTGTGTGTGTTCTCTGTGTATGTTTTCTCTGTGAGTGTGTTCTGTGTGTGTGTGTGCGTGTGTGTGTCTGTGTGCGTGTGCGTGTATGTGTGTGTGTGACTGTGTGTGTGTGTGTTCTCTGTGCGTGCATTCTGTGTGTGTGTGCGTGTTCTGTGTGTGTGTGCGTGTGTGTTATGTGTGTGTTTTTTTGTGTGAGAGAGAGAGAGAGAGAGAGAGAGAGAGAGAGAGAGAGAGAGAGAGAGAGAGAGAGAGGGTGTGTGTATGTTCGGTTGCGTGTATGTTAGTGAGTATATATATGACGGCCAACTATGGTTTATCTACGCGTTATTGTGTCCACCATGAGGCTACATAAATACTGAAAGAAAAACTTTAGACCGATTCGCAAAGATGGAAGAGACCGAATCCAAGGAATTTACCAAGTTATGTTATTCATCACACTCGACTGTGCACGTTTGCCAGCCACTGCTTCGAGACACTCCCTTTAGTAAGCATGCTTTGTTTACGATTCTTTTAACGCTCTGTGTACAAATTATAAAAGTAAAACTTATCTATCATCAGTATTCTCGATGATTTATTGCTGTAATGTTTCTGTTTTCATACTTTAATGCAATTTTCTTACCATCATCGACGGATTTTTATTCCTCAAATAGTGCGGACACACACTCTTCCAGTTCTTATCCTATAAAAATGGCGACGGCTCAGATTTTTTGCTTGACTTGTCCGGAAGTGACGACAACTCGTCTCTGGCCATTAGACGCTCCAACGGCTTGGATGAGAAACGTTCCTTTCACGAAGAAAGAGAGTTCCCGAGATGCAGCGCAGGCATGCCCAATTTGTGGACGTCTCTGCGCATTTGGCTTTGGGATCCATTAACGTCCACAGCGTGGCTGGGGACGTCTGTTACAGTACCGGAGATGTGTTTCCCAGACAATAGATAGGCAATCCTAACCAATGCGAAGCTATTTAAATGGCATTTCCGTGTTTTTTCTATTGATCACTGTGATTATGAGCAACGTCCAATCTGTCAGCTCTTGTATTAAAGACATTACCAAAACCAGACATTGTGCTTTTTCGTCTCACTTTTGATACCGACTTCTGTATGATGACAGCGATCACTTTACAATGATTACGGAAACGACCTTTGGGTTGGTTTGGGTTGCTTTGGGTTGCTTTGGATTGCTTTGGGTTGCTTTGGGTTGCTTGGGGTTGCTTTGGGTTGCTTTGGGTTGCTTTGGGTTGCTTTGGGTTGTTTTGGGTTGCTTTGAGTTGCTGTGGGTTACTTTGGGTTGCTTTGGGTTGCTTGGGATTGCTTTGGGTTGCTTTGGGTTGCTTTGGGTTGCTTTGGGTTGCTTTGGGTTGCTTTGGGTTGCTTTGGGTTGCTTTGGGTTGCTTTGGGTTGCTTTGGGTTGCTTTGGGTTGCTTTGGGTTGCTTTGGGTTGTTTTGGGTTGCTTTGAGTTGCTTTGGGTTGCTTTGGGTTGCTTTGGGTTGCTTTGGGTTGCTTTGGGTTGCTTTGGGTTGCTTCGGGTTGCTTTGGGTTGCTTTGGGTTGCTTTGGGTTGCTTTGGGTTGCTTTGGGTTGCTTTGGGTTGCTTTGGATTGCTTTGGGTTGCTTTGGGTTGCTTTGGGTTGCTTTGGGTTGCTTTGGGTTGCTTTGGGTTGCTTTGGGTTGTTTTGGGTTGCTTTGAGTTGCTGTGGGTTACTTTGGGTTGCTTTGGGTTGCTTGGGATTGCTTTGGGTTGCTTTGGGTTGCTTGGGTTGCTTTGGGTTGCTTTGGGTTGCTTTGGGTTGCTTTGGGTTGCTTTGGGTTGCTTTGGGTTGCTTGGGGTTGCTTTGGTGTGCTTTGGGTTGCTTGAGATTGCTTTGGGTTGCTTTGGGTTGCTTTGGATTGCTTTGGAGTGCCTATCGATGGTCTGGTAAACTCGGCCGTGGTTTATTCCGCCAGAATCCGTGTTCGCAGCCCTTCATGCATTTTGGGGCGCATGTGAAGTGCCGTGTGTCATGCACAAACATAGGATGTGCTCCTTAGAGAACGGATAGACGGATGAACGGATGAACGAACAGATGGACGGAAAGGTAGGTAGATGGATAGTTGGAAATGAAGGGCCTGTCATCCTTGTAAGCTATCTAAAGCCGAATCCTTTAACTACTAAATCTATTGCGAAGAAAACTGCCTCACGGCTCCACCAAGATGGAAGTCATGCAATAGACTGCAAGAGAGACCAATGATTTACAAGTATGCATGATCAACGATCAAGCAGATGGTATCTGACAGATACTACTACAGTACATGATTCTTCTTTGGTTGTTTGCTAGTGAGACAGATTTTTTCGTCAGTTTAAAGGACGCGTTTTTTCATTGCCCGATATTACATGTAAAGATTTTTTAAAGGAGAGGGAGTGGGGGTGGTGGTGGGGGGTGTGGGGTGTGGGTGGGGTGGGGGTGGGGGGAGAAAACGCAGAAAAAAGAACAAACGAAAATAGAAAAACCAGAGAGAACAAAGTAAGTATAAATGGAGAATAAAGAATGAACGAATGAATGTGTAAACAAATGAATAAACGAAAGAACGAATGTGTGAATGAATGTCAAAAAAAGAAAAGCATGCTGACCCACGCCAGTGAGGACAATAACGAAACGTTAAGAAGCATGATTTCATTTTCCTTAACCAGTATAGGCTAGGGTTATCAATCCTCGATTATGCCAGGGCTCCTGTTAGCAGTTCGCAACAATCTATAATCAAACATCACATCATGATGAGCAACACAACACCTTTATAATAGACCTACACAAGCTGTGAATGGACTCAATCGAGGGCACTGAGTTATTTCCGTATACGTCTGAAAATAGACTTCTAATCATAACCTTATAGTACTTATCAAGACACGTTGCATCATTCTTTTCAACCACAAAAATCCCCCGACGATTTGCTTGAAAGGTCATTTTATCTCTCTGGTCTTTCCTGCGGGATGCCATAGCTCCGACTTGAGCCGTTCTCTCTTGAAAAGCCTAAGACCCATAATCCCCGCTCGCTACGCTGCGTTTGTGCCTGCAGAAGTGTGTGACTTGCATTCCTGCCTCGCCGTCTTAATCATCACGACGTAGTTCTGGAGTCTTCACTTCTTAAGAGTGAGCCCTCGCCTCCCTGACTTTGAATGCCACAGTTGTGAAAAAGAAGATTAGAGGACCAAATGATAACAGATTACTGTCAGGAGATTGAAAAGGGATCATGGCCAAATACCTTGCACTAATAACAAGTCAAGCATCAGCGCATTTTGTCAATGAAATGTGTCGACTACGACACCATGGTTGCCGGCACTGTAAACGTGTTAGCATTAATGGAGGATTACCTGTCATTGTGATTTATTGTTTCGGAAGACATAATGCGGTTCCTCTCCGTTAAGGCTCCGCAACGCGAAAACTATGACATTCTCTGGGTGGTTATGAAATGGCCTTTGGTGTCCGTGTTTGCACTAACGATCCGCGACGCAATAGAAAGCAAGGTAGTAGTTGATGCTCAGAGCATTGTGGCTTTGAAACGTTGCATGAAAACATTCATCTTTAACTCGTGTTCTTTTTGTACAGTTCGCGACTAGTTCACACCACCTTGGTGTCCCCAATGTTATGGATGCCCGATTGGCCATCTCGATGTCGTGTGTCTGTGTGGGTGTCCTCAGGTGGGCTGTGTAACACTCCAGGGGCCTCCCAGTCGCGCGTCATTTTGGCAGAGGTCGCCAATGGTAAGCGAAGGGCTGGATGCCTCTCGAACGTTGCAAATAATCTCGCCATACCGTGGTATTCACACACACACACACACACACACACACACACACACACACACACACACACAATGTACACACACACTCACACACACGCGCACACACACACACACACACGCGCGCGCGCGCGCGCGCGCACACACACACACACACACACAAACACTGTACACACACATTCACACACACACACACACACACATGCACACACACACACATTCACACATATTCACACACTGCGCGCGTGCATTCAGACACAGCCTACTGTGTTGCTTACCTCAATACAACGCATGATGATTCGAAGCCAAACGAGCAAGTTCTTGATAGTCCAATTGCAGAACCACCCTACTCCCAAGGAGTACATATGCAGCACTGTAAGGTGACGTAGATATGGCGTGTACCCGACCACGTCTAAGGTCTGGAGAAGTAGCACGGACCGTGTCGGTGTACGTAGAGCAGCCAGGGAGGTCAACATATAGACCCTCGGTCACTGCAGGTCATGCACTCTGCACGCATCTATTAGTCACAACAAATCGTTGTCACGTTTTTTGTAGTGGTGGACCGCCTGCTACCAGTCGTTGACTTTCAAAAATGCACATTCATGTTTTACTTTACATGGATTACGCATATGCGTCGTTAGAATTGGTACGCATTTTGTAATACATCCCGAGATAACAGTCATACATGTGAGAGAAAAGGGCAAGACATTGTGGTACGAGGAACTTCTTAATGCTGTAATACGCTCGTATGTTAATTTCAGACTGGAATAATGCTATAAAGTGGAATTGACGCGAATGTCTGCTTATCAATGCACCTTATTTGATCATGTGTGTACCAAAGATTGCAATGACCAAATAATAAAATTGTGAATAGTCTGAACTACCCCCATATCAACTTTTAACTGCAAAAATCCTGT
>JAWQFJ010003910.1:0-14600 GCA_034096865.1 Theodoxus fluviatilis
ATCGATGATCAATCGATGGAGCAATCGATCGTTCAATCAGTCGATCGAGCAATCGATCGAGCAATCAATTGATCAAGCAATCATTCGATCGAGCAATCAATCGGCCAATCAATCAACCGAGCAATCAATCGAGCAATCAATCGACCAATCTCTGATTTGCCTCTGCTGAACTGATTCTGACTCCTTGCCCTATCACTGAGCTGCTGTATTAGAAAGGCAATGCCAATGTTGTGAAGGTGCTGGGATGAACTAGATCGTCATGGTATCTTCCAGTTTTTACGCCAGTCCTCTCCTCAAGTTCATTGCTTAGTTATGTGACATAAGGCAGGTTGCTTTGAAGTGTCAAGTGACATCATCTCGCGCTTCCATGAAGCCAATTGAGTGCATTCTGGTAGGGTCTGGATGATTCTAGAAAGCCTCCAAAAGGTATATAAAGCAAGTTGGCGTGAGAACGAGAGAGACAAAACAAGTGAGAGTGTGAGAAGATAGAAGAATGCGAAAAGTCCTCCTTAAGGAGTGATCGAGTCCTCCACGGGATTGTGCCCTAGAGTGAGGGGCACTCCAGAGAGTACACACGTGAGATACAACATTCTCAATGAGAAAGCGACGGTAGACAAGTGAGAGTGCAAATAAGTCATTGTGTCCTCACGGGATCAAAACCGAGTGGATTTTTTAAAGAGTGAAGTTATTATGGCAATTCCGATTACTGGTTGTGTCACCGTGTATCGACTAGTGCGTGGATAGAGCTCTTTCGAAAACAACTACAGGATTTTTGGACTTCGACTTCCGGCGCAAGCTAGGAGAACTCCCGTATCGACAGGATTTTACTAAGGAGTCAAGTCGCAACACTGACATCTGCATGTCGCAAGTCCTGTCACAGAACAAGAAGGCGATGTTTCTAGCTACTGTTAGGCGAATGAAAATTTGCAGTGCATCTCGACCACAATGCATAGAAGATGTCGCCATTTTGTAATGAAATCGGACTCCACGACTGTCATTGTTCAGACACCTACATGTATGTTAAAAGAGCACTTTTGGGTACCACAGAGAACTGGATGTCTTATTAAGCAAGCCTCAAACAGAGGCGAAAATCTTCCGGGAAATTTGACGTCGTCTCACAAAACTGCGACTCGATCTAGGTTTGTGTGTGCCGTCGCCCTCAGGGTGCGGGCTTTCCCGCAAGTTCGGACGAGCCCCTTTTTTCGCTTAATTAAAACATCTTTTCACTGTAATTGTTTGCATTTATTGAGACATATATTCATTTATCTTTATGTTTTTGCTGTGAACGATGGCTAATCTGTTTTAAAATTGTCAATGAGAGTCCCAACTCGCAGCGTCATGCTTCGAGCAAGGCAGCGTTGCATGCAGCGTGGCGCTGTCGGCAAAGCCAGAGTGAGCACCAACACGGATACTGTACACAAAAGTGTCGGTGTGAATGCATGAACTGATGTAGACACCCGAGGGAGCACACGATACAGGTGTTTGAGGGCAAGCAGGAGCGCCGTAGCAAACTCCCTCCAAATCCCGCCTCTTCCCCAGAGGTCACGGTTCCGCTTTGTTACGGCATCTTCACTTCCGTTCTGAACCCGGGGAACACTTGGGGCTCGCTCCTGTCAGACAAGCCCATTTTTTGCTTGGCAAATACCTAGGACAGCCTCTGTACTTGGGCCACAGCAGTCCATGTCTACAGGAAATGACGAGGGCAGACACGGCTGGGCGGATCTTTTCCTCGGCTTCGGCGGCCGTCACGGCATGTCACGAAATAAGACAACAGCCGTTATTGCAGTTCCATGCTCGGCAGACGATGTTCACCTGCAATTACCAGCCATTAAGCACGGAAATCACTAGGACAGTCTAGAGTAAACGCAAATCAAGTCACGGTGTCACTAGTTATTCGCCTCTTACGAATCGCGTAGTGAGACGCGGTGGGTCAATTCTTGCTCCGAACCCACAATGGGTACACCCCTGTGGGAGGGAGATTGAATACTTGGGGTGGGGTATGTTTGTATGCATGTGCATATGCGTACGTGCATGCACGAGTATGTATGAATGTATGTGTTTATATATGTATATTTGAATGAGTATATGTAAGCCTTTATGTATAGGCATGTGAAGATGGTCATTTATGGTGAGCAGGTCGTCTGTCCTGGCTCCCTCTCCACACACTCCCGTTTCCGCTTCTTCCTCCACCCCCCTCCTCCCTCTTTGCTCCCACTTGCCCCTTCCCTTCCCCTCTTCCCCTCTCCCCCTTCCCGCCCCCTCCCCAACCACCTTGGATTTTGCTCATCTCCTATGCCCCTTGTTTTTTTAACGTGAACTGTATTCACCCCTCTGTTAACCTGATATGTTCCCTTTCCCGTGTCCTCACATGCTTGAACTCTTGTCAAGCCTCATGAGTAGTGATTTGGCAAGCAGTGAAACCCTTCAGTGTACTCCTGAGGAAGGCGAAAACAATTCCGCAGCCAGGCGCCAAGTATGAGTCATAATGTAAATATGGGACGAGTAAATTACACTTTTATAATGTAATTCGGGCCAAGTGTGCAGATGTCCGAAACGTCGTTTTCTAATTTAAACATGCCTATCATAAGCGTAACTCCATTTGCTGGGTTCAAGTTGCAGAAGTATGACAACGTCGTACGGACACAGGATCTGCGCTTTTTACTGGGAAGAGTGGCGCCTGGCTGCGGAATTCTTACCCACTGTTGACCTTTCTGGCTGAGGAGTGAGAAACGCCTTTGCCATGTGATTTATATTACGTCATATGCAAAATACATTGTGTCGAATGAAGATACACGAACACACACACACACACACATTCACATAATTATTCACACACATTAACTGCACGCAACAGAAAGGAAGGGGGATAAAAATGGCGCGCATTCCAAGTTTTATTCATCGTTTGAAAACATATTTAATGGCTGACAACTATAGCAACACTAACGACTGTGGAACATTTGAGAAACATTTCAAACAAAAAGAGGAACTTACATAACTCACGGCAACACGAGCAAATGAGAACATTGTGGAGGAGCCAATTACATGCATGTAATTTATTTGGGCAGATGACTATTGTTCAAGTACAAAAATACAAAGACATAAAGATGGGAGGTAATGCTCCAAAGGGAATCAGTCAGAGTTGCAGTTAGAGTTGTGCCCCTTCGCCAAAAGAAGTCTCTGCTATTTCCGGTTAGTGCTTCAATGTGTCAAAACGCCATCGACAACGAATGCATCCTACCGTTTATAACAATTTAAAGAATTTTGAAGGCGAAAACTGAAACTTGTCTGAACGCAAAGCCTGTCGTTGAGAAGGTAGGAATTTCCACAAATACTGCAGATTAGCAGGTGCAATTTTTGGGTCGCTGGAGTTATTTCCCACTCTGACAACAGAGAGAGACACATAGTATTGAGCAGCAATTATCCACATCTTGCAAAGTTCAGGATTGTTGGGGAATAAATGACCTCCAGCAGATATTTTTCCACCATGGGGAACAAGACAGCAGCCTGGTACACTATCGTGACGTCACTAAATCAGCTAGAGATCAAGGTGTGCGGAGGAAGTGGATGTTAGTATATAACCGGAAAAAGCAATAGCCGGAAGCTTGGTAAGGAAGGTAACTTTTTTTCATTATGAGACAACAATATGCAATTTTGCCGTTGATGGCAGCGTTGTGTCTTTGACAACATGGAAAAAATTACTGTACACAGTATGATATTGTGGGGCACATTTCGGGCAAACGAGTAGATGCATCAGAAAAAATGTAGGCATTAAAGAAGCCAGAGACAAATGTCATGAAAAGAGTAATACATGGAAAGTCAATTAAATTCATTAAAAGTAAACTAACGATAGTGCAAACGTCAAATCAATGCCGAATACATCATACATCTAGGTTTTGTAAATACGTCTTTTATTCGAATAGCAGTATACCGTTCATATATGCCAGCAAAAATCAGTCCCAAGAAATGCCATGCCGACTGATTGGCAGTATTCTCCTTGCTATTACGTATTTGACCAAGAATGTGAATGCTCGTTGCAAAATCAAACAATGAACGGCCTCTTTCGTCTTCTTTCCTGAGCATTTTGAACTTTTGTCACATCATGTAAATTGATAATTAACTTTTGGCTCAGCTTTATACTTGTTTCATAAGTTTGCTTAAAACGTGTGTAAGAGTGCACAACCGTAATTAACCAGTGAGCAAAGACAGCAATTTATAAACCTTTTCAGAATAAGAACACATTTTAAAAATACAAAGCAACAAGAACTAATACCCCAACACTTTACTTCCTTGCACCCAAAACATTAAATGATCCTACAGTTGTTTTAGACCTACATGCCTTTGAGACAAAAACCTATTCTGTATCTCACGTATTTTGAAACCGATTCTGGGAGGTGGTATGAAATTTAACAAATTTATCTTATCATAAGTACACTAATGATGATACGGTGAATGTCCCGCGGTGGAAGCTTCTGTCGGCCATAATGTTTCTGCTGCTGTTAGGCTGCCAGATTGGGCATCCATCTACGCCGCCCTGCTGTGTGCAGTGGAGGTGGCCCTAGACTTTGTTCAGAAAAATGGGTGCGGACAGCCTTAGTGTTCCCACTTCCTCTCTGTACAATTGTATTGCAGGCTTCGCGGGGTGGAGAGGTGCCGCAGCCCTGTCTGGCAGTTATCTATCACTATCTGCACTGTTTTTCCGTCAATGCTTTCTGTGGTCGCTTCCTGTTGGGTGTCAAGCAGCGTAGGCATTCTGGAGAACGAGAGGGCGAATCAAACTGCCAAACATGACCTCTCTCCTCATTCCCCTGGACGAACACCCGCAAGTGACCTCAGGCCCCATATACACTGATTATAAAAAACGGTTGTAAGGCCTAATGGGCCGGCAGAGTGACGATCAAACTTCTCGACGTGTGGCCTGTCTGGGGAGGGAGTCCGTCCTTACTCTCTCTTTCCAGGAAGGATGAGGTGGTCCTCTGCCGGTCCCGGGTCGGCCATTGCTATTTTACACGTTCCTTTTTAGTGAGGCCTGAGCCTCCACCACAGTGTGTTTTCCGTGGATAATCGTTGTCTTTAAAGTATGTTTTGGTGGAGTGCCCCTACCCTACCCACCCCCACACCTACCCCCATTCCCACCCCCACCCTTTTGCGCTGAAGAATATGTTCCTTTAGTCGATGTTTCAAAGTCCTGAGCCCGTAATAAAATATTTCAAGAAAAGTTGTTTGCCTGTAATGGAGTTGTGAGGAATTATGTCTTTAACCACATCCCGCGCGCGTGTGTGTGCGTGCGTGTGTGTGTGTCTGTATGTGTCTGTGTGTGTGTGTGTGTGTGTGTGTGTGTACATAACCTTTTTTGTTTAATATATTTCCTTAAAGTGTTAACGCCTTTTGTAGTCTTTAAAGGCTGATGGGCTTTAAAGCCTCATCCTTTCGTCCTTCCCTACTTCTCTATTTTCAAATACATGCTCTCTTATCCATCGGTTTTCTTGATCTTGGATACGTGAGTGTGCACGCATGATCAGATTAAAGTCATTAAAAATAGTTTGTTTGTGGTCGAAGGTTATTGCTTAGATGAAAATATCATTTAAATTTTTGATTTTGCTCCGCACTTGTGACCACATACAAAGCAAAAACAAGAAGGGCAAAGCCCATACGACTCACATGCTTGACCTTGACCTTTATATGACCTTGACCTTCAGGTGACCTTCAAGGTCAAGGTCAAACAACTAAACCTACCAATGACATCATACACAAAGAAATGCTTTACACATTTTTCCTACCAAAATACATGTGACCTTGACCCAAGGTCAAGGTCATCCAAGGTCATGCAACACAAAGCTGTTAATTCAAGACATAGGAAGCACAATGGTGCTTATTGGCACTTTCTACCATGAGATATAGTCACTTTTAGTGGTTCACTACCCCATTTTGGTCACATTTCATAAGGGTCAAAATGACCTTGACCTTGATGATATGTGACCAAATGTGTCTCATGATGAAAGTATAACATGTGCCCCACATAATTATTAAGTTTGAAACAGTTATCTTCCATAGTTCAGGGTCAAGGTCACTTCAAAATATGTATACAATCCAACTTTGAAGAGCTCCTGTGACCTTGACCTTGAAGCAAGGTCAACCAAACTGGTATCAAAAGATAGGGCTTGCTTTGACCTATATACCACTTGTAGCTAAGGTCGCCATTCTCAATAACGTGGGAGAAAATTGGGAAAATGTGAAAAATGACTGTTTTTGAGACCACATTTATGGCTCCTGTGACCTTGACCTTGAAGCAAGGTCAAGTCACTATGTATTTTTTTTGAGGCTTTGTCATCATACACCATCATGCCACATTTGGTGTTGATAGACTTAATAGTCTCCGAGAAAAATCCAACGTTTAAGTTTTTTACGGACGCCCGGACGGACGGACGGACGGACGGACGGACGCCCGGACGGACGGACGGACGACACGGCTCAGTACATAGACTCACTTTTGCTTCGCATGTGAGTCAACAAAAGTAACAGCTTGTTCATTTTGGAAGGTAAAATTCTGCGACAAGCGCTCGATTAAATGGACAGTCTTTTATAACATTTAAATCTACAGATAAATTTGGGAATTTTCAGACCTTGGAGATTTTTAAAAATCATCCCCTGTGTGAGGTCTCTTGGTTCATGTAGTCAGCACAAACGCAGGCCATTAACTCCACTGGTCTCGAACAAACAAAAGCGCGTACACAGAAAAAGTTCACATTTCATTCAAACTTGACCCGGCCTGACTTTGCGATGGCGTTTATAAATGCTCTAAAGGGAAAATCGTATTTTGGCGTGGTAAAACAAAAGCTGGCGAAGAACCAGTTCCGTGAAATCTCTGTTCGAAACGAAGATCCACCTAGTCTGCTTTGTCCATACACGTGTGGCACTTGTTCTGTTGCAAAAGAAGACAATAATCATCAACAAATTGCCCGCACCCATCCCATCTCCTCCAACCGCTTTCAAGCACAACTCATTCACCTGTGCACAGGACTCTCATTTCCATAGGTAGAGTATCTCAGCTCTATCGACTTTACAACAAAACCGAAAAGAAAGAAAGAGGAACGATAAATTTTTCCTCTCCCTCACATTCGCTCAATGAATCGTTTCGAATAATATCGATAAATGATTGTGACCCATTCTGGAAAGGCGATAAGTCAGACTCTACTGCTCAAATTTCAGTCAAAGATCGTTTATATTTTTATTTATCAAAACAAATGTATTGCCTTTGCAAAGATAAATGTTATGAAGGATACATAAAACCGGTTCTTAACTGGTGTTTGCTAAGTCTTGGCAAATACTGGCCAAGTATTCGGTCAAAATGTGCCGGGACTTGGCACATAATTATTCACTGAATATTTCGTCGTGTGTTCTGGTTCGCAATTGGTTTTCGCCAAAACTTGGCAAATATTTGCCAAGACTGGGGATATTGGCTCGACTGGTAATACCAATAGCTATTAGAGCGATATATTCATGAGATCTTCTCAGAGCACAGTGACGGAAAAAATATGTTACTTCGTTTACACATACAGCCATTGCACAATTACGGTATGGGCATGATGCCGATCGATGCCATATTACAAATGTTCTTTTCTTGCGAGATATTGGCTTGCTTTCATCAAGCCATTAAGAAACTAAAGATTTGCCAAGACTCAGCGAAACAGTTGCCGACATTTTTGTCGAATGTTTGCCAACAGGTAATTTGCCAACAACAGGGTCAAGAAGGCCATGAAAAGTGCCAAGGAGGAGTGGATCAAACAGCAATGTGATGCAGTTGAGGAGAACCTCCAGAAGAATAACACCAAGAAAGCCTACCAGATAAGGCTCCTACACACATACCGGTTGTCCCCCGCTTTTGCTGCCGATCCGATCAAGAATCGGAACGGTTGACTCATTTGCATACAATCCGGCCCGGTTCTTGTTGGTAGGGCAGGCTCTATTCCCCGACCCGGTCTCGACCGATTCTTATGCCTGGCGACGCGAGAACGACGAGAATCTCGCGACTAGTTGCCAATTTAAATGGCGGAGATGGCTCCGCTTTGCAGAAAAAAGGTGTATTTGGGGGATACTAAAACCCCATCCAAAGAAAATTTAAGCCATGAACAGCATTAATTTATCAAAGCGGTATGCTGAATGCATCAATAGGTCGTGAAAGCTCATACATTTTACACTTCGCAATGCAGGTCACACACATTCATCTACACGCCAAAAGCATCTGTCCGTGGATCGAATTTTATCGTTGCTTCTTTGCATATATTAGAGTTACACGTAAAAAGCGTCTGTTGGCATTAATTTATAAAAGCTGTATGTTGAATGCATCAATAGGTCGTGAAAGCTCATACATTTTACAATTTGCAATGCAGATCACACGCATTCATCTACACGCCGAAAGCATCTGTCCGCGGATTGAATTTTATTGTGCGTCGTCGCATAGATAGAGCTACATGTCGAAAGCGTCTGTTGCCATAGCTCTACAAAGGACCGTAACTCTAAATTCTGACCTCGCTTCGCGTAACGGTATCGATGTAATCGTTGCGTGTAGATGTCAACTCGATTTTTACACGCACGGCCAGACCGGATCGGGAGCAAAATCGGCTTGAAAACCGGTATGTGTATAGGCGCCTATAGTCAAAGACCTTACAGCGACCAAACAAGGGCGGGTCAACACCATACAAGACAAGAGCAGGATTTGTCGCACAGAAGAACGCCAAATCATGAAACGCTGGACTGAGTACTGCTCTGAGCTGTACAACTATGACACCAAAGGAGATCATAAAGTACTGAACTGTTCTCAGACTACCGAGGAAGACAACTACTCAATTCTTCGAGAAGAGGTGGAGACAGCGGTTAAGTCCCTCAAGAAAGGGAAGTCAGCTGGGGTTGACAACATTCCAGGGGAACTCATCCAGGCAGGAGGCGACGCAATGATCGATGCACTCACAAAGATCTGCAATAAGATCTGGCAGACGGGAGTTTGGCCAACCCCGTGGACACAGTCCCTAGTGATTACATTGCCCAAGAAAGGAAACCTGCAAATGTGCCAGAACTACCGCACAATCAGCCTCATCAGCCATCCCAGCAAGGTCATGCTGAAAGTACTGCTGAACAGATTAAAACCTCAGGCAGAGAAAATCATTGCTGAAGAGCAGGCAGGTTTCAGACCAGGTAGGAGCACCACCGAACAGATCTTCAATCTGAGAGTCCTGTGTGAGAAACACCTACAACACCAACAAGATATGTACCATATCTGTATAGACTTTATGAAAGCATTTGACATGCTGCGCTGTAGGCCACAATGAGAAGCTACAACATCAGCTCCAAGATCATCAAAGTCGTCGAACATCTCTATGACAGATCGACCAGCGCAGTCCTGTTCAATGGTACCACGGGCGAATGGTTCAGGACAACGGTCGGAGTCAGAAAGGGCTGTCTACTCTCCCCCACACGCTTCAACCTCTTCCTCGAAAGGATAATGACTGATGCCATAGGAGACCACGAAGGATCAATCAGCATCTGTGGCAGAAAGATCACCAACTTACGTTTTGCTGATGACATTGATGGATTAGCAGGAAGTGAATAGGAGCTGACTAGTCTTGTCGAGCGCCTGGACAATGCCTCACAGGCATATGGCATGGAGATCAGCGCCGAGAAGACCAAGGTGATGACAAACAATCCTCGGGGCTTCAAAATGGAAATCAAAGTGAAGGGTCAAAAACTGGAAGCTGTGAACAACTTCAAATACCTGGGATCTATCGTGACTGATGAAGGTTCCAAACCAGAGATACTGTCCAGGATAGCACAAACAACAGCAGCATTGGCAAAGTTGAAGCCAATATGGCGTGACAGAAATATCACTCTCGCGTCGAAGATCAGGCTCATGCGCACGCTGGCCATCTCCGTATTCTTGTATGCATGCGAGTCCTGGACACTCACATCTGAACTACAGAGACGGATACAAGCCCTGGAAATGAGATGCTACCGCAAGATTCTGAACATCTCATATAAAGACCATGTCACGAATGAGGAAGTCAGCAACAGGATCAGGAGAGCAATTGGACAGTACGAAGACCTGCTCTCAATCGTGAAAAGCAGAAAGCTGAAGTGGTACGGTCACGTGTCAAGAGGCAGTGGGCTGGCCAAGACCATCCTGTAAGGTACCGTACCAAGTGGGAGAAGGAGAGGCAGGCAGAGAAAGAGGTGGGAAGACAACATCAAAGAGTGGACAGGTTTGACCTTTGCTGACTGACAGCGAGCCACAGAGGATAGAGATCGATGGAGGAAGATTGTCCGAAAGTCATCAGTGGTGCCTCAACAACCCTCTTAGGGTTAAGAGACTAAACTGAACTGAACTGAACTGAATTTGCCAAGACTTGGTGAATATTAACCAATATTTATTTGTTAATTAAGAACAGGCTCAAGACAACATGAGGTAAGTATGTAACCTGACACTTAATTTACAAGAAAAAAGATTGTCGCTTTTCTGCATCAAATGTAATGTTTTTCGTGTGTACCACTGAGTTGTTTGATGAGTAATGTGAATTTGCAAACACATCTCTCCCCATGTGGTTTGTATAGTTGATTTCATATCTAAACGCATCTACAGAAATAATTCATCATCAATGAAAGTCAGCAAAACGTATTCAAAGGGTACTAAACTTTGCATGCTTTTATGACCCTTACAGTCACGCTAACTCGGGTCGCGATATTTAAAGTTCGGAGAAGAAATGAAATAACGTATTAATTTTTATATAATGTGATGAAGTAACAAAGTCGTATTTTCAGTCAAATTTACTCAACTTGAATTAAGTAATTGAAATAGTTTTTTCGTTCACGTTTGTCATGAACACATTCATTGTTCTTCATTCCGTCAACTTAAATCTGCTCAGACCAACTGCAAACTTTGTAGAAACTTGAGCCCTCAGTGCACATGAGCGCACGTGTCTTCACTCTGCAGGCAATGGCACATAAGGTGGGAAGGCGAGAGTCTGCGTCGTGTTATGCATAATTTATCTGCCACGAATAACCAAAAATAAAGATAATTTACGGTAAAGGAAGAAGCCTATACAGTTTGCTATATAACCATGATATATATGTCACTTCAGTGCGTTTATTTCACATGCATTTGGGCTACACACGCTGGAACATCTTATGTTTAAAATTTGTTCCACAACTCTGTGTGTAGGCGTGTGTGTGTGTGTGTGTGTGTGTGTGTGTGTGTGTGTGTGTGTGTGTGTGTGTGTGTGTGTGTGTGTGTGTGCGTGCGTGCGCGCGTGCGTTTGTGTGTCTGTGTTGTAAATGTATGTGAATGTTCTTTTCTGCGTACGTGCGTGCGTGCGTTTGTGTGTGTGTTTGTAAATTTGTGTGTGTGTGTGTGTGTGTGTGTGTGTGTGACTGCGCGCTTGCGCGTGTGTGTGTGTGTGTGTGTGCGTGTGTGTGTGTGTGTGTGTGTGTGTGCCTGCGTGTGTTTTGTGTATGGGTGTGTAAGTACGTGCGTGCATGTGTGTGCGTTTTGTTCCGAACATTTTTTTAAAAATTTAGTTACATTATATGAATCAACCAGTCGGTGCATCAGGGTCGCCACGGCAATTGATTGGATTCTCATCATCAGGAAACTGGCCTCCACAACACTTGTAAGCGGGCTACGGGAAAAGAGCAGAATAGGGAAACAATCAGTCTCAATTTACGACTCATGTCAAAGGGAAATATTCGAACAATACTCATCCTCCACCCTTTCCCGTCTTATTTTACACTACAAAAGTGGCTTCCCCACGTCCATGATGCCAACAAGAAGGGCAAAGCCCATACGACTCACATGCTTGACCTTGACCTTTACATGACCTTGACCTTTACATGACCTTGACCTACGTGTGACCTTCAAGGTCAAGGTCAAACAACTAAACCTAGCAATGACGTCATACACTAAGAACTGCTTTATAAATTTTTCCTACCAAAATCCAAGGTCATGCAACACAAAGCTTTTAATTCAATACATAGGAAGCACAATGGTGCTTATTGGCACTTTCTACCATGAGATATAGTCACTTTTAGTGGTTCACTACCCCATTTTGGTCACATTTCATAAGGGTCAAAGTGACCTTGACCTTGATGATATGTGACCAAATGTGTCTCATGATGAAAGTATAACATGTGTACTACAATGTTATGAAGTTTGGAACAGTTATCTTCCATAGTTCAGGGTCAAGGTCACTTCAAAATATGTATACAATCCAACTTTGAAGAGTTCCTGTGACCTTGACCTTGAAGCAGGGTCAAGTCACTGTGTACTTTTGTGTACGCCTTGTCATCCTACACATTCATGCCAAATTGGGTGTTAATAGACTTAATAGTCTTCGAGAAAAATCCAACGTTAAAGTTTTTTACGGATTAAAGGACACCCTGACGCCCGGTCTGCCCGGACGCCAGGACGGACGCCTGGACACCCGGACGGACGACACAGGTGACCTAGTATGAAAGTATAACATGTGTACTACAATCTTATGAAGTTTGGAAAAGTTATCTTTCATAGTTCAGGGTCAAGGTCACTTCAAAATATGTATACAATCCAACTTTAAAGAGCTCCTGTGACCTTGACCGTGAAGCAAGGTCAATCAAACTGGTATCAAAATATAGGGATTATTTGCCCTATACACCATATATAAGTCAGGTATCCAATCTCAAAAACGTCAGAGAAAAATGGCAAAAATGTGAAAAATGGCTGTTTTTTAGACAACATTTACGGCCCCTGCGACCTTGACCTTAAAGCAAGGTCAAGTCACTATGTATGTTTTTTGACGCCTTGTCATCATACACCATCATTCGAATTTGGGTGTTGATAGACTTAATAGTCTCCGAGAAAAATCCAACGTTAAAGTTTTTCACGGACGCCCGGACGCCCGGACGCCCGGACGGACGACACGGGTGAGTACATAGACTCACTTTTGCTTCGCAAGTGAGTCAAAAACCATGTGAACCTTTAGTAAAAGTAGCTTTTATCCATTTCCTCCTTGAAAAGACTTTAAAACGTCAATGTCACGACAGACAATTTAAAGAGAACAGTTGACACAGGAATAACTGTCATTGTGGAGGTTGTCTCTGCGTTCTATCTTCGCAGATTCGAAACTAGTCATCAAGCTCACTTTGTCCGTTTACCATTTAAAAGAAAAGATTATTTTCCTAAAATGAGGGAGAAAACAATTATTCTGAAACCATTTAGTTTGACTTACCTCACTGTGGATGACAAAGGCAATTGTGACATTAACTCCACGAAAAGTCGGAACTAATTTCGCTGCCCAACGAAAGTCGGCATCATAGGAATAGGTGAATTTCAGGGTTTTCAAATTTTCTTCCGTACAATTAGTTTCCTGCCGGGTCCCTGTGTGGTTGCTGGGGAGTCGCCATGCTTGACCGGAATAGTCCTGTAATGGTAAAGAGGACAAGCGTGAACACCAGTACAGCTATACATCATACTTCAGTGCACGCCCGACAGCTATGGTATTGGGACATTCGAATACTCTCACCACGTTCTGTTTACAAATAGTCTTAATTAAACATGTATAAATCGACTCTGATCTAGGCATTCATTTGTTGGCATGGCCCACTTACCATCTCTGATCATGTGAAACAAAAGAAAACAACGAAGCATTCCATGCAAGTCGTCGATCACACATCGAGTCAGTAAACATTGTAATCTCACACCGATGGCGTGGATTTTTCTTTCTCGCCACGTCAGGCAATCGAAACTGTGTATTCGACCAGAACTGTGGTCAGTAATCGGCTACCAATAGCATTCCATGATTATATCATAATTGTACTTCAGGTCATGGTGTCGGGTCACTCCTCTCAGTCTCAAGACGTTTGGTTTACGAATCGTCTTAGTGATTGTGCATGAAGTCTAAATGTAAAGAGTATCCACTATCAATATTCTCGATAATTTGCTATTATAAAGAAACTGTTTTCGAGTTTTCCTGTCATTGTTTGCCATCATCGACCAATATTTATTCCTTGAAAATTAAGTAAGGGCAAGTCGATCGATCGCTCATCGAGCTGTTTACAAAGTAAACATTGTGATCTTACCGATTGCGTGGACTTTTCATCCTCGCCACATCAGGCAATGGAAACTGTGTATTCAGTCCCGAACTAGACAGTAACCATCTATCAATACAGCTTTACATCATACACTAGATCACACTTCAATTGTGCACGTTTGACAGCTCAACTGTAAAAAGAAAAGACGCATTTACACATTTATAGACGCTTTTCTATCACAGATAATAATCACTTTCAAGCGACGTTAATTAGACGGTTATTGTGCGTCTGAAAAAAGACGCTTTTGTTAAAGAAGACAAACAACATCATCAAAACAAAGACCCTTTATTCATCTCTAATGATTAAAATAGACACTTTAGCAAGAACTCCGTCTTAAAATGAACACTTCTATCTAAAGAAAATCGGTCTAAATTGAGACACATTTTGGTGTGCGTCTAAAATAAGATGCATATGTCTAATCATAGTCACATGAAAGTGTCTAAGCGTCTTGTCACATATTTTAGTCACACAAAAGCGATTATAATGCTTTA
>JAWQFJ010003913.1:0-2500 GCA_034096865.1 Theodoxus fluviatilis
GACATAGCAAACTAGTCCGTGTATGTAAGTTCAAAATCAAATGAGTAATGTTGTACATTAAGGTGTAAATTATCCCTCCAGGTTTACTGGAGGTCCTACAGACTTTATTAGTCTGTCTGTCTGTCTGTCTGTCTGTCTGTCCCGTCTCCACGGCCTATATCTCAAAAACTACTGGACGGATTTCCTTGAGATTTTGCACACTGACTGGAAGTTAGGTCCCATTCAATATTATCAACTTTTCAGAATCGAGGTTTTAAAAGAAAGTGACTTTTTTACATTTTGGTGTTTCAATGAAAACAATTCAACAGACTCCATTTTGCAAAATCTGTGACGTCATCATTTGACGTCGTATAACGTGACGTCATTTGCGAGTAGAATTTTCAGGATAATGGATTTCGTACACTCAAAGCACCTCCCTCCATAGTCAATAGATGTGAGAGCCTAATCGAGTCAAACTCTTTTCCTACGTTCACAAAACAGCATTTGGCTTCTTTGTATTATGAACGTCTACCAGCAGACGCAAAAAAGCGATACTACGCTGTGTTGGCGTCAAATTCATTCCATTTGTGAAACCGGTAAAGTATATGTACCATCTAGATCGTTGCCTTCGCTGGTTAAAAGCTTGGAATGAGGGTGAAAAGGGCACGATTCTAACGCACTTTAGCCAGGCACTCTCCAGCCATGAAAATAGACGCCGACACGTGACCCAGATTCTCGCACTCAGCTGCGTGATTCGGGTGTAATACTGCCAATAAACATCGTTAAGCTTAAGATTACACCCGAATCACACGGACCGTTAAGGTGCATGGAGTACAGTACCGGTCAAAAGTCACAACGACCACCGACACCGACCATTTCAGCCTTCTTCAGGATGCGTTAGAATCGTGCCGTTGTCGTGGTGGAATCGCCTAGCAAACTAACTGAATGTCGACACAATCACTCGGCACTGTTGCACATTTGCAGTCAACGTAAGATCTCGTACGACGATTTGATTCAAGGCCTAGTGCTAATTGTTTTGATGGTCTGGTCTCAGTGTCACAAAAATATAATGATTTAATCAATCCCTGTCCCGGAAATGTTGGGGACAACGACCATTAATTTTCAGCGTAATGACATCGAGTCAAACAGAGTTATCTATCCTACTTCAGCAAAACGCTTCGATGTTGAACCTCTACCAGCAGACGCCAAAATGCGATACTACGAGAAAAATATTGACGTTGATGGGTTAGATCCGTATGAAATACCAAACAGTTCATGCTATCATCCATTTTTCTACAATTTACAGTGCAAAATACGAACCACGGGGGTTTATGACAAGGTCGTTATAAATGCTTCATATACCTACAAGTTTTCAATGGCACAGTTGGTAGAGTATTGGGCTCTTGGTCATGCATGACCAGGTTCGATTCTGTGCTGAAACTTTTTTTTCTTCTCTTTTTTCGAGGGGTTGTGGGTTCGAACCCGACCTGGTTTTTTGTGTTTGTGTGTGTGTGCGTTTTTTCCTCCTCTTTTCTCGAGAGGTTGCGGGTTCGAACCCGATCTTCTTTTTTTCTCTCCAAAACCTGGAGGTTCAGCGCCAGCGGTTTTTATCTTCGAGTTATATCAAGTTTTGTTTAATGTTCATCTTGAGCGTCTGCTGAAATTTCTTGCAGTTTCTGCGTGCGACGTTCAAATGCATACAATATAAACATAGAAATATCTCGAGTCATCCTTGGCTCTTTTCCAATCATAAAATGTGTTAAATCTGAAGGATATACATATTTAAAATGTTTGACTAAATATTTCTGCCTAATGTCATCATACATACGACAGTTACATAAAAAGTGAGCTTCGTTGTCGATTTCGTCACAGAATGGACAGTTCTTGTCAAAATTATCCTCTTTTCTCGACCGTAAATTGATTTTCAGATCATTACATCCAAAGCGAAAATGAATATACGCATCACGAAATTTTCTTATGTTTAAACATGATAAATATTGCTCACATTCAAATGTTACTTTGAGAGAGAGAGAGATTGATTGATTGATTGATTCTTTATTTATCAAGGATGAAATTTTAGGCATTTCTGCCTTTCTTACAAATTGTCCTTGCTCATAAAGAAATGAAAACATTGATAATTAAGACACAAAATACACAGTAGCTAATCCATGTACAACAGTTGGTAAGATATATGAAGAATATGATCAACAATGACAAAGATTTTAGTATATGTCTTTGACAGCTGTCAGCTCAGTGAGTCTTTAAGATCAAGCAATACGTGTCATATGTACAGGCGACAGAAGTGAGATCATCTGAATAGATAATCACGTATGGATGCTTTAAAAGACGTCAAGGAAGTATTGTTCCTAAGGTGCAATGGAAGTGTATTCCATATCATAACACCTGAATATGTAATACTGCCTTTGAAAATGTCTATTCTAGGTTGTGGTAGAATGAAAGTGTTGCGAGATAGTGAATGGCTTGTTTGGGGACGAATGAAGAGATCAGTAAGATACTTTGG
>JAWQFJ010003913.1:7500-12654 GCA_034096865.1 Theodoxus fluviatilis
GTATGTGGTTCAGATGGGCGTTAAGGAGGAGAAAGGGAGATGATGAGGGTGGGATGGGATCTATGCAGAGGAGGGACAGGTGGGCTTGTTGGATGTCAATACCAAAGGGAGGGAATGGGGTGGAGGCGTGGGGGTTCGAAAGGATTCGGTGAGGGGAGGGGGGGGGGGGGGGGGCAAGATCCTGCTCCAGGGAGAGGCAGGGTCGCCACACAATGCCATTAATCCTCACTAGAGCTGACGGCCTAACAGGTCGTGACGCCAGAGTCTAATGGCGTGTTTGGGGCAAACAGACAAACTCCACATCCCGGGCCCTCATTAGCAGACGTCACGCGACGAAGTCCAGTCGTGCGGCGGCATCTCTAATTGCTGAGAGGGAGCAGGGATTGCCGGTGTCTGAGAAGATCGTCCAGGGGGAAAACGTCCTCGTGCCCACGTAGCGATGGTTGTCCCTCACCGTGACAAAGCAACGGTGTGGTTGGCGTGAACACTGGCATCAAGGACTTCCTGCGTCACTTGAAGTTCTGTTGCCCGTCAGTTTGGGAGCATCCAGACTTGTTCCCAGGGCACGTCCGGTCTCGACCTAATGTTTCAAACCCAGAAACCTGCCATCCCAGAGCCGAGAAAGGTGCGCATATACCAAGATCAGGCGACACGTGTGGCGTGTTTCGTCGACCAGGAAACTTTATAAACTTGACGCAGTCGTCGTCTCCGCCAGTCATTCGTGAGTCTGGGTCGAGAAGATACGAGAGCTGAGAAGTCGTTTTCTGGATCGGTTGGTGAACTTTTGGCTTAGATAGTTTCTAATCCTTGTGACTTGGAATTTCTTCGTTGCGGAATGCTGCACGTCGGATAGGACTGTAAGACCTATCTCTCGTCTTAGTCGATGGGTGAAATGACAGCGTTCATCTTCGAATGTTGCAGTTGCTTGATACATTCTCGCTTCGATTTTTGTTTAGTTTTGTTCTTGTTCTCTTTTTGTTTATCTGACGTATAACTAGACGATAGTTCATCCTTTTCAGGTGCCGTGTCCACTCGAGCACTGACGAGCTTCGAAATGGGCGTGACCTCCGTCTTGCTGTTGGTGCTCTTCAGCGCCGCCTTCACCGTCCATGAGGCGAGAGGGGAGGAGTCAGGACAGTGTCGCTACGAGTTCGTTGTGCCCAGGATGGGTGAGTCGTGTGTGGGAGTGGCCGGAGGCGTGGCTACGATGAGCCCCGCCCAGCTGCTGCAACGGCTGATCGAGGAACTGGCGAAATGGAAGGCGGAGCACGAGGCGGAGACGGAGAAACTGGGGACACGCATCGAAAGCGTCGTCATGGCAACCAAAGGTTTCAACGAGCACGTGGACAGGATCGGGGATCGAGTCCTCAACATGGATTCCTCGCTTGCACCGAGCTCAAACAGGTCAGTGATACACTGAGCACAATGTCGGTTTTGTTGGTTATCGGGAAAAGTCAAAGTGTTAATACTGTTATTCAATTCTTGGCTTGTAGTTGTATCGATAGTTTTTGCCCTTAGCGTCGTTGAGCACTTTTTTCTTCTCTTCTCATGTTTGTCGCTTCTTTACAGTCTCCATTTGTTTGTTTTGCTGGATAGCTTTCTTCCATTCTTTCTAGTTTTTTTCAGTTGGCTGATTGCATTTTCACACCGGTGCATGTCTGTGTCGTATTTGTTTGCATACTTGTTACTTAAACAGTCACTTTACTGTGAATCATTTTGCTGGTAATGACTTATTCGAACACAAGTGCATTACTACATATGTATTCGTTTGCTTATTGGTGGCTTGCCCGGTCGAGTGACGATGGAATACGTTTTCATTTGCTGACTAATTAATTTTTTTCGCACTTGGCTTTATTTGAATTCTCTGAAGTAAATTTGGCGGTTGTTTTCACTCATTCGCTTCCTAGACCTCCATGCCTACACGATGATTCAATCGCCCCTTTTCAGACACAACTACACACATTGTCTACGTGTTGTTGTTGTGTTTGCAGACAGTGTCTTTATACTTGTAAAGCTGGGGAACAACGAAAATGCATTTCTGCTCTTTTACTTCCCCTTATCGGTCTGGTATAAGAGTAAACTCGATCATTGCATGTCCCCATGCGCATTATGAAAAGCTGCAAACGCCATTAGGGAAATGGAGTCTTTACTTGCTCATACTCCAGCCAACGCGAATGATTTGAGGACAGCTGCCTTACTAAGCCTACAGAGATTGACAAGGTGCAAAATCTCATTATCTCTCTCTCCATCCATCCTTCTTCACCAATGTCGCTGTTACCTCAGATGTTTTGCGACTTTTTTGTGTCCAAGGTGTCCGATATTCGAAGCAACGTTGACACGTCTGCTGATGCAGGTGCGCCTGTTAGTGATGACCCAGTATCCTTCAGGGGTACTCCCCTCCTTCAGTTCAGCCCGGTTGAGGCTAGTGCGGTCCTCAAGACCATCCGCAGTATGAACCATACCTCCTGTGACCTTGACCCTGTTCCCACACCCCTCTTAGTTGAGTGCATTGATGAGATCCTACCTGTCCTGACACAGATGATCAACGATTGCTTCAAAACTTTCACCTTCCCTAGTGTTTTCAAGCAGGCTATAGTTAAGCCGCTCCTGAAGAAGCAGGACCTGGATCCAAACAAACTTAGTAATTATAGGCCAGTCTCCAATCTTTCTTTTCTGTCAAAATTGTTAGAGAAGTTAGCTTTGCAGCAGCTGCTGGAGCACGTGTCCCAGTATGACCTTTTGGCCCGTTTTCAAGCCGCGTACCGTGCTCATCATTCCACCGAAACAGCTCTGCTCCGTGTTCTAAACGATCTTCTCGTTGCCTCTGATGATTCCAAAGTTTCTCTTCTTACTCTGTTAGACTTGAGTGCCGCGTTCGACACAATAGACCATGGAATTCTTCTCACCCGTCTTAGAAACGTTTTTGGCATTGAGAACTTAGCACTCTCTTTCCTGCATTCATATCTCGTAGACAGACTGTTTCGATCTCGGGTTTTGCTTCTGATCCTACACCTCTCAAGTACGGAGTCCCTCAGGGCTCTGTTCTGGGTCCTCTCCTGTTTCTACTGTACACCCAACCACTCTCCAATGTAATTGATAGTCATTCAGTCTCTCACGGTGAATTTGCTGATGATACCCAGCTCTACAACTCCTCCCATCCCAGTCAAATCCACTCTCTTCTTTCTACCAGCGAACACTGTATCTCTGACGTGAAACAGTGGATGACCCGGAACAAGCTCCAACTCAATGACTCAAAAACTGAAGCACTCCTGGTGGGCGGCGGAGGCGAATCGGATCAGGCCTTCAAACTAACCATTGGTCACAGTGACATCGTCTTCTCTCAGTCTGTTAGAAATTTAGGCGTCATGTTTGAAGATGATCTGTCAATGAGAGCTCATGTCAACAAAGTCTGTCAGTTAGCATATTACGAGTTAAGGAAAATAGTACCATTCGTCATTATCTTTCTCAGCAGGCCACCAAAACGCTCATCACATCACTTGTTCTGTCTCGTCTCGACTATGGAAACTCTTTTCTCGCTGGCATCCCTGACACTCTGCTTAACAAACTCCAGAAAGTTCAGAATTGTGCTGCTAGGCTAGTTTTTCGATGTCCCAAGCGTACCCATGTCTCTCCACTCCTACATACACTTCACTGGCTCCCCATCTCTCAGAGGATAGATGATAAATTTGCTACTTTGTGCTTCAAGGCCATCAACAACACCGCACCACACGCTCTTACAGAAATTCTTACAGTCTACACGCCCTCCAGATCTCTACGCTCAGCTGCTGACTCTAGAATGCTTAAGGTCCCCCGGCGTAACAAGAAAACTCAAGGACAGCGTGCCTTCTCCTATATTGGACCTGTAACCTGGAATAGTCTCCCTCTCTCAGTCCGTCATTCTGACACTCTGCTCCATAAAGTGCTCTAAAGACCCACCTCTTCCGATCCGCCTTTCCCGCTGAGCTGCTTCGCCTTACTTGACTTGGCCTGCAAGTGCTGTGTATATTGTATAGTTTGTTCTATTGGATCTTAGTTTTTGTTGTTTTGTTTTGTTTATGTGTGTAGTGTGTGAGTTTTTGTAGGAATGTGATGTTGAGCGGTTGTATGAGTGTTGATTCTTTGGATTGTAAACGCCATGAGCTTGCCTGTCAAGGGAAGGTATGTGCGTATGAATAAACTATATTATTATCTATCAATGCATCCATCCATCCATCCATCCATCCATCCATCCATCCATCCATCCATCCATCCATCCATCCATCCATCTATCCATCATCCATCCATCCATCCATCCATCCATCCATCCATCCATCCATCCATCCATCCATCCATCCATCCATCCACATCCATCCATCCATCCATCCATCCATCCATCCATCATCCATCCATCCATCCATCCATCCATCCATCCATCCATCCATCCATCCATCCATCCATCCATCATCCATCCATCCATCCATCCATCCATCCATCCAGGATTTGGGGCGATTCACAGTGGTAAAAATGGTCGATTTATTTTGAAGGTCACCTCGCTCTGTGGGATTAGTGACGCTGCGTGAGTTTGAGGCAGAGCTGACGGATTCCATTGGCAGCGTTACCTAAGACGTGGATGCTCTCATGTCCTCTGTCATCGCAGTCTCCAATCCTCTGCCATCAAGGCAGACACCAACCTACGCATCGGAAAGAACGCTGCCCAGACAGCCCGCCTTCGACAAGAGGTAGCAAATGCAAATGGAGGAGACATTCCCTTCACCTGCGCTTATGCGGTGGCTTCGCAGTTCGTGGTCTATAGTTAGGCCTACCTAAAAAAAAAAAACCCCAACCCCCCGTTAAAAAGCAGATGACTTCATAATATTTCCATGTTCATTTGGCTCTCATAAAGATTTGATAGCTAGCAGCCTCTGCGGAACCCCATTCCTGTAAAAAAGAAGAAAAAAAAAAGAAAAAAAGTGTACATCGTTAGTGGACGTGCTGCAGAAATCCTGTGGCGTGATAAAACAACGAATGTTAATTAAACTTTCAGATATTCATAAACATTCAGATATTAATCAAACATCCATATATTGATAAAATATCCAGATATTAATTAAACATCCGGATATTAATAAACATCCAGGTAGTTGAATATCAGGTTTGACCGACCTTCTCCGTGCT
>JAWQFJ010003915.1:7500-13033 GCA_034096865.1 Theodoxus fluviatilis
AGATGTCTGTGACTGAACGAGAACGAGTCCCCATGGACGTATCTATCAGGTTGCGGGAAATTGAGCTGGAGGAAAAACGGATGGAGAGGGAGAAAGAAGAAAAGGAGAGAGAGAGAAGAAAAGGAGAGAGAGAGATGGAAAGAAAGAGGGAGGAAAGACAGAGAGAGATAGAAAAGGAGAAGTTAGAGATAGAGAAAGACAAGCTGGAGATGGAAAGAGAAAAGTTGGATATGGAAAGAAAAAGGGAGGAAAGAGATAGAGAAGAAGAGAGAGAGAAGCTAGAGATAGAGAGAGAAAAATTGGAGCTAGAAAAGCAGAAACTGGAGGTTGCAGAGAGAGAGAAAGAAAGAGAGAGGAAGAGACGAGAGCATGAGGGAGAAATTGATATGAGAAAGTATCAAGGGGTCCCAAAGTTTTCTGAAGAGAATGTAGAAGCCTTCTTTTCCACTTTTGAGAGGCTATCGGAAAGCTTGGAGTGGAAGGAGGACAAGTGGTACCTCGTGTTACGTAGCGTCTTGACTGGAAAAGCCCAGGAAGTGTACAATACCCTACCTATAAATGATGTCAGAAATTATGCTACTCTGAAGGAGGAAATACTGAAATATGCCCTCACCACTGAGGCATACCGTCAAAGTTCAGGAAATGTAGGGAAGCAGACAAGGAGATTTACAGAGAGTTCGCGTACCGACTGCAGAGCGCGTTTGACCAGTGGTGTATTACTGTCAGTGCCTGTGATGATTTGGACCAACTAAAGCAAGCAATCATTATAGAGCAGTTTGAAAACACCGTAGGGGAAGAGATTAGGATCTACTTGGGGGAGAGGAAGATCGATGAGGTCGACAAGGCAGCTTCGCTAGCAGACACAGAACCATCTGCTTCATCGACTGGTGGGCCTAGAAGAGGCAGATGGCACAGGAGAAACCCGAGAGTGGAGAGAGGTGACGGGGCAGACTACGTGGTCAGAGAGACTGGAGGGAGGAGTGAGAGAGCAGTTTCCACAGTCAAAGGGAATGGAGCAAGAAGGAGAGAAGAGCAACGAAGTGTGAGTAGGTCACCCAGAGATGTCAAGTGCTACAAATGTTTGAAAATAGGTTACATGGCTCATGATTGTCGAGTGAAGTTGACTCCTGATTCTAAAGCTCGCGTACCTTTGGTGAGAGGTCTGAGTGTGGTGCCAGAGGAAAGTGGACCGGTGTGTGACATCGTGGGCCGAGCAAAGTTTGAAGAGAGTGAGTTTGGTGATGTGAACCGACAAGCCCGTCAGGTGAAGGAGAGTGTCGAGGCATGTTTCACTCCATTTGTGTGACAGGGAAAGTTGTGTGTGGGGAAGGAGGAAATGCCTGTCATGGTGCTCCGTGATACAGGCGCGGCAGTTTCATTGGTGCGGTTTGATGTTGTTGCGGATTGGGGAGAGTCGGACACTGGGAAGAAGGTTCTACGGTCTGGCGTTGGTGGTGCTGGTCAGTCTTGTCCCTTACATGAGGTGAGGTTGGAGACGAGTGCGTATTGTGGTCATGCAGTGGTTGGAGTGTGTAGAGAACTACCTATTCCAGGTGTGGATGTGTTGCTGGGAAATGACCTAGCAGGTCAAGAGGTAGTAATCAGTTCAGAAAAAACTGCACATATCTTGAGTGAGATATCAGAGCCTGTGATGCTCGAGACCCTCCAGACTGAAGAGAGTGAATCTGAGAAGGGGAATGTTGGAATTCTCCCCTATGGGGTGTTGACGCGGTCCGCCCGGAAAAAGATGATGTGTCCAGAGGTAGAGCTGGGGGACACATTCTTGTCATCTGTGTTAGGTGATGAGGCACCTAATAATAGAGATAGAGAGAATGGCGAGTTGGAGCCGCCAATCTTGAACCCAGAGACAGTGGGCAGGAGGTTGGCCCTGATAGAAGAACAGAGACGCGACCCTGACCTACGTTTACTGTACGAGCAGGCGGAGGAGGAGACCAAAGGTGACGAATCTCCAGGATATTTTCTGCGAGGAGTACTTATGCTGAGAAGCAGGCCCTGAGATGCACCTGTGTCAGAGAGGTGGAGAGTGAAGCGTGCAATAGTATTGCCCCACAGTCACAGCCAGTTGGTGTTGGATTTGGCCCATAGTGACCCTATGGCAGGACACAGGAGAGTGACCAAAACCTATCACAGGTTACAGCAGCATTTCGTGTGGCCGGGAATGTTGAGAGAAGTGGAACGGATGTGCAAGCAGTGTGCTGTGTGTCAGCGAGCAGGGAAAAAGGGCCTCAATGAGCCCAAGGCTTGCCTTAGGCCGATTCCAGTATAGTACAAGAGCCATTCTTTCGGGTGTTAATGGACTGTGTGGGTCCCCTCCCAAGAAGCCGAGGAGGGTTTCAGTACCTACTCACGTTGATGTGCATGACCACTAGATTTGTGGAGAAACATCACTAGACTACAGTCTAGAGTTTGCTACCAAGCTCAACGAATTCTACTGCCGGTTTGATAAGGAAGATCCTCTCTTGCATGGAAGACAAGGACTGCCGCGACTAACAGAAGACAGGCCCATTATAGTGTCAGAGATCGAAGTCAAGCAGAAGTTAAAACACGTGTCAGAAAGAAAAGCGTCGGGCCCAGACGGCATATCCAACAAAGTCCTGAAGTTGTGCTCTGAAGAACTTGCGGGGGTGTTCTGCCACCTCTACAACCAGTCTCTCAGTCAATGCTGCGTCCCAAGGCTATGGAAGACCTCAAACATCATTCCCGTGCCAAAGAAGTCGAACGCTACAAAACTTAATGATTTAAGGCCGGTTGCACTCACACCAGTTGCAATGAAGATACTCGAGAAAATAATTAAAAGACACCTGATAAAAGAAGTTGAGCAGCATCTTGATCCCATGCAATTTGCATACAAAAACAACAGAAGTGTGGAGGATGCCATAATCGTAATGCAACACAACATCAAAGAACACCTGGAAAAACCCAAGACCTATGTCCGAATCTTGTTTATTGACTTCAGCTCAGCGTTCAACACAATCAGTCCATCGATCCTCCACAGGAAGATGAGCAGCCTGCCAGTCAACTCTTTCAGTCGCCAATGGATTCTTGAATTTTTTATAGATCGGCCTCAATACGTCACAGCGGGGAACTTTAGATCCCCCACCCTCACCGTAAGTACGGGGGCGCCCCAAGGATGCGTCCTCTCCCCTTCCCTCTATAGCACCTATACGAGCGACTGCATTGCCAAATCAAATGACAATCTAATCCTGAAATTTTCCGATGACGCAGCCATTATCAGACGTGTGAAAGGTTCTGATGAAACAGTGAAAGATCTGAAATATCTTGGAATCACGATATCTGCTGACCTTAACTGGAGATCCCACACCACAAGTTGTGTGAAAAAATGCAGTCAGCGTCTTCACCTTCTTCGGCAGCTGCGTCAGTTCGATATCGACGAAAACATATTGAAAACCTTTTATCCCTCCAGGTTTACTGGAGGTCCTACAGACTTTATCTGTCTGTGTGTCTGTGTGTCTGTCTGTCCCGTCTCCACGGCCTATATCTCAAAAACTACTGGACGGATTTCCTTGAGATTTTGCACACTGACTGGAAGTTAGGTCCCATTCAATATTATCAAATTTTCAGAATCGAGGTTTGAAAAGAAAGTGACTTTTTTTACATTTTGGTGTTTCACTGAAAACGATTCAACAGACTCCATTTTGCAAAATCTGTGACGTTATCATTTGACGTCGAATAATGTGACGTCATTTGCGAGGAGATTTTTTAATTTAGAGTTACGGCCTATCCTATACGAATTTTCGCGTATAAAGTTATCGCACCTCCGAGGTCCGATAGAGCCTAAACGCGTGTAAATAATATTACGGCGGCCATTTTTTTTTCTTCGAGCACGACAACGGCGTTTTCTGCGAAGAAACAGGATTTTCCGGGACCGAACTAAGCCATGAACAGCATTAATTTATCAAGGCTGTATGCTGAATGCATCAGTAGGTCGGGAAAGTTTCAACTTTTTACACATCGAATGCAGGTCAACGCAGATATACGTACGCGGCAAAGAATCTGCACCACCGCTTCGTTGCGTGCATGTTTGCACAGAAAACGCTGTATTTCGGGATACTAGAAACCCCATCCAAAGAAAATGTAAGCCATGAACAGCATTAATTTCTCAAAGCTGTATGTTGAATGCATCAGTAGGTCGGGAAAGCTCCTATATTTTAAAATCCGACAGGCAGGTCTCACGCATAGACTACACGTGGAAGCGTTGTTGCCATGGCTCTGAAAAGGGCCGTAACTCTAAATTCTGACCTCGCTTCACGTAAGTGAAAATCGCTCGATTGCGCGGTCTCGGTGTAATCGTTGCGTGTGGATGTCAAGCGTATTTTTGCTGCCGATCCGGTGCCGGAGTGTTAATTCAGCGTTTATGACATGCCAAAGGAAAGCAAAGCATGTCATAATAGGAGCTTCCTGAACCTATCCATCATGTTTAAAATATATGGTTGATTGTTCCTGGGCCGATAGCTTAGAAATGGATTTACATGCTTTACAAACACTCCGTCATTGCAATTCTCTAATGGCTCAGCTGGTAGAGCGTTCGACTCTTGGTCATGCATGACCAGGTTTGATTCTGCGCTGAAACTTTTTTTTTCTTCTCTTTTTTCGAGAGGTTGTGGTTTTGTTGCGTTTTTATGTGTGTTTTCCCCCTCTTTTCTCGAGAGGTTGCGGGTTCGAACCCAATCTTTTCTTAAATGCCAAAACCTGGAGGTTCAGCGCCAGCGGTTTTTATATCGCCACCATCCAGAGTGTTTTGACTTTTGGATTTCTTGCGTGGCTAAGTAGTGCTCAAGCTGATGATAAGAAGAAACTCAAAAGAATTCAGAGAACAGCTGAGAAAGTTATGAAGACTTCTGTGCCACCACTGGAAGATCTGTACGCAGAAAGAGCGATGAAGAAAGCCGAAGACATCCGGAAAGATGTAAACCACCCTCTGAATCACTGCTATGAGATTCTGCCATCAGGGAAGAGATTCCGGACTGCAAGAACCCGAACGGAGAGGTTTCGGAAATCATTCGTCCCCGACTCCATAAGACTCTTAAACACTTCCAGACTGAACGTCTAAAGGGGCAAAGTTCATTCCTTATAATATCAGTGAACAGCAACCAGTGCAGAGGAGGGAGGAAGGACGGGGTGGGGATGGGGTAGGGGGATGTCGGGAAAGGTAGGGGATTGAGCAGTGGAGAGAAAAACAGACTAAGAAAAGAGCCATGAAGATTGTTTTCTTTACTTTTGTAAATAGTCACACTATTTTTCACTGTTTCCATTTCTAAAAAAGTCTTAATATTTTAACAACTTTATGTATGTACATTTTTTGTCATAACACTTGTGTCTTATACATGTATGTACTGGACGAGACAAATTCCTAAAAAGGCGAATAAAGTATCTGTATCTGTATGCAAAATCCGTGAAAGAGGCCAAGCTGAAATTCTTTCATTGTTTATACTGCCGCGAGAGGTACAGACTGATCAAGGCACCAACTTCACGTCAAAGAGCTTCGGCATGG
>JAWQFJ010003919.1:0-2500 GCA_034096865.1 Theodoxus fluviatilis
CAGGAGAGCAATTGGACAGTACGAAGACCTGCTCTCAATCATGAAAAGCAGAAAGCTGAAGTGGTACGGTCATGTGTCAAGAGGCAGTGGGCTGGCCAAGACCATCCTGCAAGGTACCATACCAGGTGGGAGAAGGAGAGGCAGGCAGAGAAAGAGGTGGGAAGACAACATCAAAGAGTGGACAGGCTTGACCTTTGCTGACTCACAGCGAGCCACAAAGGATAGAGATCGATGGAGGAAGATTGTCCGAAAGTCATCAGTGGTGCCTCAACAACCCATCTCAGGGTTAAGAGACTGAACTGAACTGAATCGGGAAAATGTGTGGATGCTCACAAGATCTCTCTCTCTCTGTCTGACATTCTAGCACATTCCAGAACCTTTACAATAGATATATTCTACAGTAGCCGCCCATTAAAAAAAACCACTGTGTACTGCTCTCATGAGTTGAAACTGCCTTTTCCATTTTGTGGTGCTATGTCGAGTAGTAATGCATGTGATACATGTCCCGGAGTTTCCCCACAGCAGTAGCCTCTAGACGTTCAGCTGGAGCCCATGGTGGTAGAGCTTTCGGGGCCTGCTCCAGTAGCTCAGCCAGGGACCTGCTCCAGTAGCTCAGCCAGGGGCCCGCTCCGGTAGCTCAGCCAGGGGCCTGCTCCAGTGGCTCAGCCAGGGGCCGGCTCCAGTAGCTCATCCAGGGGCCTGCTCCAGTAGCTCAGCCAGGGGCCCGCTCCAGTAGCTCAGCCAGGGGCCCGCTCCAGTAGCTCAGCCAGGGGCCTGCTTCAGTAGCTCAGCCAGGGGCCTGCTCCAGTAGCTCAGCCAGGGGTCTGCTTCAGTAGCTCAGCCAGGGACCTGCTCCAGTAGCTCAGCCAGGGGCCCACTCCAGTAGCTCAGCCAGGGGCCCACTCCAGTAGCTCAGCCAGGGGCCCGCTCCAGTAGCTCAGCCAGGGGCCTGCTCCAGTAGCTCAGCCAGCGACCTGCTCCAGTAGCTCAGCCAGGGGCCCGCTCCAGTAGCTCAGCCAGGGGCCTGCTCCAGTAGCTCAGCCAGGGGCCTGCTCCAGTAGCTCAGTCAGGGGCCTGCTCCAGTAGCTCGACCCAAAACAGCACTTTGTGACCAGGGGCGCGGCTTTGTGGCCGAGTGGTTAATGTGCCTGACCTGCCAGTCAGTCGTTTTCGACTTGAGTGTACGGCGTTCAAAGCTGCGCAGATCAGAGTTGCATCCTTGAGCAAGGTGCTTTATTCGTGTTGCTTCTCCCCACCCAGGAGTAAAATGTGTACCTGTGAGCGCTGAGATGGGAAAACAGTGACTAACTTCAGCACGTTCATTTGCAGCGTGGTTGCATGCTCCCCAGGGAGCTGAGATGATGTTGGAGTGAGAAACTGAGAAGCCCATTGACCATTGTGCAGTTTGAGCATCCATCAATGGGTGGAAAGTCGCAATATAAAAGAGCATCTTTCTTTTCCATCAGTGCTGATGGGAACTTTTCCCTCATTTTGTCCTCCACACCCAGGAATGGCCTCGGCCCAGCCCCCACGGGTTAGGGGTCAGAATAGACCCACCGCATCTCCCTATGTGATTTGTAAGAGGTAAAAAACTAAGAACATCGGGCTTCATTTGTTCATACTCAAATCTATTCTTGTGTCGTGATTTTCGTGCTCAATGGCCTTACATAGCCTACAAAAGCCGATTGGCGGACAACATCCATCCATCCCCGGCTGTACTTTACAGCTTCTAGGAGACTTGTTCCAGCATTCCCGGTTTGATTCCCACGAGTCTGCGATACCGTCATCTTACTTCACAGGGTGATGCGAACAGTGTCAGTGCTGCAAAGATTCCTCAGTGAACAGGTTGTTCAAAATGCGGGGCTCTGTGGCCGAGTGGTTATCGCCTTGACCTGCAGTCGCTCGCAGCTCATGGATGCTGCCTTCAAAGCTGCACTGATCCCACAGTTGCTTCTTTCGGCAGGGTGGTTCAGTCACGTTGCTTCTCCCCTCCCAGAGGTAAAACGGGTACCTGTGAGGGCCGAGCTATAAAATTACTGTAAAACAACAACAACAACACAAATTCTAAACATTCATTTGCAGCCTGGTTGTATGTCCACCCAGGGAGTTGAGATGGTAGTGGAGTGATAAATAATAATGGCCCGATGACTAGGGGACAAACGTGTGCGGGTTGAGTACCCATGAATGAGTAGAAAGTTGCAATATAAAAAGGCACCTTTACTTAACTATGTTTATGATAACACTGTACACACACAAAAAACACACTGACATCCTATGTGAAACACAAGGACAATTTATTCTGAGGGCAATGAACATGGGTGACTGTGAAAATTCATTTTCGTCTTTGCTTCTTGAACTTCCTGCGAATGCCCAGAGCTTCCTCTGTGTCGTCTTCATCATCCTCACCCTCTGCTTTCCTCTTCTTCTTCTGCTTCCTCTCGTCTGGTTTCTCAGCAAGTTGCTGTTGAAGAAAGAGACATACATGCATTTGACAGAAAAA
>JAWQFJ010003919.1:7500-10000 GCA_034096865.1 Theodoxus fluviatilis
TGTTCACAATGAACATAAAGGAGACAGATTTGTTCTACAACACAAGTTCACTACGGCTACTGCACTGTTCACAGTGAACACAATGGAGACAGATTTGCTCTACAAGTTCACTACGGCTACTGCCTGCTCAGGGTTAAGCAGAGTGAGACGAAGTACAGGGCGACTGCCATATTTAACCCATTATGACCTACAGCGTGTGATGAAAACGGCTTCCTAAAACCTGAGGGTTTTTTTTCAGGAAAAAACACAAAGTCGACAACACTATAAAAAAAGTATTTCTTCACTTCTACACTTCCTAGAGACAAGACGTACACCACTGTCAAATGCGATGTCTGCATAGCATCCGGTCTGAAAGGAAGATGTAACGCGCGTGTAGCATCCGGTCATAATGGGTTAGGGATTCAGGACAGGGAGTCCTCCTTGCACTTCAACAGGGAGAAGACAGAGAGAATGACGTGGCGGGAAATACACATCTTGTGCTCTGATAGATAGCATGGTAGACCAAGATAATTTACATTAGAGAGAAATGTACTTTGTGCATGGTGACTAGCGGAGACAGAGGGGGAGTTGCTATGGGACTGAGGAGTGGGGATGGGGTGGCATCTTTGGGGGGAGGAAGGGGAAAACAAAAGGGGGACACACCTTGTGCTTGAAGGGACAGAAGATGTAGTACTGCTTGCACTTGTCCACAGTCTGGTACTTGGAGCTGACCTCCACCTTCACTGGGTTCTGCAGCGCCGCTCGCTTGAGCTTCTCCACCTGTGTTACCACGGCAACCACACCTGATCACATGGAACTGGACAGCAAGCACAGGAACTAGTGGGATTGCACCGTGCCCACGTAATGTAACTCAACAAAACAAGTCTGCTGAATTTTTACTGTTGTAAATGCACACTCTAGTTACATGGAGTTTCTGCTGGTTACATTCCCACCACCACTAACCTAAAAAAAACAGCCCACACGACTCACATGTTTGATCTTGACCTTTACATGACCTTGACCTTTCCATGACCTTGATCTTCAGGTGACCTTCAAGGTCAAACAACTAAACCCAGCAATGACATCATACACTAAGAACTGCTTTACACATTTTTCCTACCAAAATACATGTGACCTTGACCCAAGGTCAAGGTCATCCAAGGTCATGCAACACAAAGCTGTTAATTCAAGACATAGGAAGCACAATGGTGCTTATTGGCACTTTCTACCATGAGATATGGTCACTTTTAGTGGTTCACTACCCCATTTTGGTCACATTTCATAAGGGTCAAAGTGACCTTGACCTTGATGATATGTGACCAAACGTGTCTCATGATGAAAGTATGACATGTGTACTACAATGTTATGAAGTTTGGAAGAGTTATCTTCTATAGTTCAGGGTCAAGGTTGCTTCAAAATATGTATACAATCCAACTTTAAAGAGCTCCTGTGACCTTGAAGCAAGGTCAAGTTACAGTGTAGGTTTTTTGACGCCTTGACATCCTACACCATCATGCCAGATTGGGTGTTGATAGACTTAATAGTCTCCGAGAAAAATCCAACGTTCAAGTTTTTTACAGATGACCGGACGGACGAAACGGGTGAGTACATAGACTCACTTTTGCTTCGCATGTGAGTAAAAAAAAACCACCCCCTATCCACCTCCTCTGTATGAGTCTGACTGTCTGACTGTGTCTGTGTTTGTGTGTGACTGAGACACACACACACACACACCAAGCTCTTGGAGCAATTTTGAAGTTGACAACGTACACTAACAAAATTTCCTACCAAACACACTCAACATTGTGAGCTCCACTTATTCCCAACTGCAGCAGCGAGAGCTGTGATGAATCAAGCTTGTCAGCCCACCTCAGTCCCTCCTCCTTTTCTCCTCTGTGCAAATTTGCATTACCTTCTTGGTCATGGTGGCAGAGTAGAGGTATGTTCTCCGCTGCTGTGGAACCTCCTTCAGAATCTTGTCAATCTGCAAGCAAGTCCATCATGTGAGACCCACGCAAAGAATAAACAAACTAGAGAGCACTTTGAGAGCGAAAATCTCCACCAAGTACGCCACATTTTTCTCTTCCGTGACCTGTCTAGTTGAGTTCATTTCAGTGTCTGCTGCAGATCTCCGAGTGTGGAATGCATACACCTGCATCATCAAAAATTTGATGTCATCAACTTTATGATGAGATTATGTCTTTTTATGGTTGTAATTCCAAAACGAGATACAGATAACCTCCAAAATTTAACAGATTGTTCCCTGGGTGAAACCCTGGCTGGGATTACACACACAGAGAGAGAGAGAGAGAGAGAGAGAGAGAGAGAGAGAGAGAGAGAGAGAGAGAGAGAGAGAGAGAGAGAGGGGGGGGGGAGGGAGAGAGAAGCTGATGCCAGTAAGAGTAACATGTCCTGAGCAGATCAATTCCCACGGCCCGCCATTCCACCCCTTTCATTGGATGCAACCCCTGGCTACTGGGCCTTAGGGGCCTGCTCCAGTAGCTCAGCCAGGGGCCTGCTC
>JAWQFJ010003919.1:12500-15000 GCA_034096865.1 Theodoxus fluviatilis
GTTGTACTGTTATGTGGATATTATCTTCAGCCGTGGTAAGCTCCTAACATAATAACTGGCATTCTCTGGAGAAAGAGATCAAATCCCCTGAAGACGGAGTGTGGCTGCCTATATGGCGGGGTGTTCAAAAACAGTCACACACGCTATCATCTCACCCACTTGGGTGATCCTGGGAGTATTTAGCCCAGGTACGCAACAACAACAACTGTTTATTAGGAATTCAGAAGTGAATCCTCCAGCAACCATGCATTGTATACATGTAACTCTCTAGGTACCTCTCTCTAGGTACCTCTCTCTAGGTACCTCTCTCTAGGTACCTCTCTCTAGGTACCTCTTTCTAGGTACCTCTCTCTAGGTACCTCTCTCTAGGTACCTCTCTCTAGGTACCTCTCTCTAGGTACCTCTCTCTAGGTACCTCTCTCTAGGTACCTCTCTCTAGGTACCTCTCTCTAGGTACCTCTTTCTAGGTACCTCTCTCAAGGTACCTCTCTCTAGGTACCTCTCTCTAGGTACCTCTCTCTAAGCTCAATATGCATGCACGCATCTCACCGATGACAATGTGTGGTCGCTGTGCCAGAGCAATCTTCTGTTGCATCATGTCTGTTCCTCCCACAATGACAACTGAAAATGAAAGAAAAAAGAACAAATCAGTCCAGACTATGCCTGCCAGGCATCACTCCCAGTTTCCAAGACATCGAGGTATAAGCCTGGGATAGTGAAAATCATGTAAGCCAGCCAGCCAGCCTGAGGCTTGCTAGATAACCCATAGCTAGCTAGACAGCCCATAGCTAGCTAGACAGCCTTTATCTAGCTAGCCAGCCTTTAGCTAGCCATGTAACCTATAGCTAGCTAGACAGCCTATAGCTAGCTAGCCAGCCAACCAGCCAGCCTATAACAAGCCAGCCAGCCAACCTATTGCTAGTCAGCCAATAGCTAGTTAGCCAGCCTGTAGCGAGCCAGTCTATAGCTAGCTAGCCTGTAGCTAGCTAGCCTATAGCTACCCAGCCAGACTATAGCTGGCCAGCCTATAGCTACCCAGCCAGACTATAGCTGGCCAGACTATAGCTACCCAGCCAGACTATAGCTGGCCAGCCTATAGCTAGCCAGCCAGTCATCCATTCTATGGCTAACCAGCTACCAGTATAACAGTTGAGGAATTGCACAGTTCTCAACCTTGGTGGCAAGAAGGTACTGCTCTGTCTGTAAGTGGCACCACTCAGGTTACACCTACCTGTCTTGAGGCCCAGGGAGGCCCCTAGGGACCGGAAGTGTTCATTGATCTGCAGGGCCAGCTCGCGTGTTGGGGTCAGCACAAGTGCATACATCCTGCGGCCCTTGTTCTCCAGCAGTGACTGCAGGATGGGCAGCACAAACGCCCCGGTCTTCCCCGAACCAGTTTCAGCAAGTCCAATGATGTCTTTGCCTGGGAGATGTGAATAAATGAATGAATGAACGAATGAATGTATGAATGAATGGATGAATGAATGAATGGATAAATAAATGAATGAATGAATGAATGAATGAATGAATGAATGAATGAATGAAAGGATATATGGATGGATGAATGAACAAATGAATGAATAAATGAATGAAGTTTTAAGGTCAATCGGCCATTTGCCACAACATTGACCAGAGCTGGTCAGAGTAACAGAAAGTCAAGTCTAGATTGTCCCAGTGTTGCCCTTTAGTAATCATAGAGAGAGACATGGTGGGCCTATACTCATCCCCAACCCACTGGTGGCTGAGAGATGTGAGAAAGCCAGCTTACACCACCACTGAAAAAGAGCAACAGTAAAGGCATATTTGCGACCCATTTTTACTAAATGAATCTCATTTTGAACTGGATACTTTGGAACTACACCCAGAGTAGGTCAGGAGAGTGTGTGGAATGCTTGGATATTTTCTTTCCAGCTGCACTATAAATCATCCATAGATCTTTATAATTAATTAACCAATACAAAGTGATATAAAAAAAACACCAAAAAAGCCATGCACACACACACACACACACACACACATGCGCACACACACACACACACACACACACACACACACAAACACACTTTACATCATTGATATGTTTTTTAATTTCATATGGAATACTGTCAGGCATGTAGGTGAAAAGCAGACCTGAGAATATCTAATGATGTAAAAAAAATTAAAACACTATTTTAACAAGGGCCTGTCTTCCAGAACCTGTACATTTGGCAAGAAAATGGAAAAAGATTTTAAAAAATCAAAATATTGAAGAGGGTTAAGCATGTATAAAAACAACAATCAATCTAAATGTCTGCAGGTGTGTTTCTGTTTGCACTTCAGTGCCATCTAACCAATAGCTTTCAGTCACATGTGCACAGCCATATCATCAGATTCCCAGTACTTAGCAGTACTTAACCCTTACAATGGCATCATAATAAGGACAGATTGCATGACCACTCTGAGGGGGAAAAGTTCATGACCTCCACACCCAGCCACTTGTATGGGCATGCACAAGCTCTTC
>JAWQFJ010003919.1:20000-25000 GCA_034096865.1 Theodoxus fluviatilis
CTAATAGAGAAAAAAAGTTCCGACCACCCACCCCCTCTTTTATTACCATGTTACCTTTAACCCTTACTGTGGTAGTAGCGGCACAAGTCACATGGTCAGGTCTGGGCCAAACCCACTAGTGGCGGTGTATGTTACTTGTGAGGGGGGGGGGTTGTGGTTGGTTTTGAAGCAGGTTGTTTGCTTTCACTTTCTGGAGTAAGGATTTGTGCATGCCGATACTAGTGGCTGGGGTAGAGGTAACTAATAAACTTTTGCCCTCAGAGTGGGTTATGCAATCAGTCCTTATTATGATGCCATGGTAAGGGTCAACCACAACTTTTTGTGTGTGTGTATGTGTGTGTGTGTGTGTGTGCTTGTGTGTGTGCCTTACCGCTAGTGGTAGTGGTGATCAGAGATGCAGAGATCCTAGAGTTTAGCCTTGAGGCAAGATGCCCAATTTACATTGCCGCATCCTGAGCAGGAGTTGAACCAGATCTCTGTTTCCCCCTGTGGGATGGGAGTCAGAATAGACCCACCGTCTCTCCATTCGCAATTGGTAAGAGGCGAATAACTAGGGAAAGTGTGACTAGACTTTCACGTACTCTAACTAGTTTCATTGGTTTTGTAATTAATCCCTCACATTGCATGCACAGGCTGATAGACCGTAAAACTCCATTAATTCATTTTTATTCATTGATGATTTTCATGCCCTGTGGCCTTACACAGCCTACAAAGGCTGAGAGGCCATAAAACTCATTCCTTCCATCCATCCATCATCCATCCATCATCCATCCATCCATCTATCCATCCATCCATCCATCCAACCATATATCCACCCACCCACCCAACCATATATCCATTCCATCCCTCCATCCATCCACCCACCCAAGCATACATCCATCCACCCAACCATATATCCATCCATCCATTTATCCACCCACCCAACCATATATCCATTCACCCACCCACCCACCCAACCATCATCCATTCATCCACCTACCCACCCAACCATATATCCATCCACCCACTCACCCAACCATATATCCATCCATCCATCCATCCACCTACCCCTTCATCCATCCATCCACCCATCCATCCATCCATCCATCAATCCATCCATCCATCCACCCACCCAACCATATATCCATCCATCCATCCACCCACCCATCCATCCATTTAGCCACTCACCCAACCTTATATCCATCCATCTATCCATCCGTCCATCCATCCATCCACCCACCCACCCAACCATAAATCCACCCACCCATCCATCCATCCACACACCCACCCATCCATCCATTCATCTATCCATCCGTCCATCCATCCACCCATCCACCCACCCAACCATAAATCCACCCACCCACCCATCCATCCACACACCCACCCACCCATCCATCCATCCATCCACACACCCACCCACCCACCCATCCATCCATCCACCCATCCATCCATCCATCCATCCATCCACGTCCCTGTGTGAGCAGTGATGGCATGCCATGGTACATTTGAATCATACATGCAGCTGTCATCCAGCATCGCATCGGGATGGAAAATTCTCCAGGGAGGGGAGTGTGTGCTGGTACCTGACTGTGTGGTACTGGCCACTTCATTGTCAGGTGCCAGTGAAGGATCCATCAAGCAACCCTGTGATGAGGGAGTAAAGTGTCAAACAGTTCAAACCCTAAATATGGGCAATAAAACGTGTAAAACCACCATTTAAACTATTGTACCTTTGGAAAGGGGCAGGCTGATACCACTTCCAGATGACAGTTGTTTCTGCTGATTAGGCCAAACAAAAATAGTCGTTAAGGCAACATGGCAAAATAGGGTCAGTAGGTTGACCTGCATTTTTTTAATATAGAAAAGGCCAGATTAAACACAAACCAAACCATTTCTTTAAGGAAACCCCCTGGCTCCCCCCTCCCCCCCACCCCTTTTTTTTAAACTACTTGGTGGATTCCCCGATTTCATAGGGCAGGGAAAATAGGACAGCATGCTATTTGATGTTTATTGTCATTTTTCTTTCTTTTTTTGCATGATCCAAAGAAAACGAGAATAGTTGGAAGATGAAATTAGGGTTCATTGGTTTTATGATCAATTTCTTTCTTTGCTTTATCTTGCATGATCAAAAAAAAAAGAAGAAAAAAAAGGTTGGAAGATGAAATTAGGGTTGGTTGGGTTACCATAACCTGAACTATAGTTTTGCGTGTGGTGGCCTTAGGCGCCAATCATGGCCCTAGTCATCTAACTTCCAGTACATCCGAGGTGTAGTTGCAATCCATGAACCCCCAAATTCCTCTTGACATGTAAGAAGGATGCATGTTTATCCGTAGTGTGCAACTGTGTAACAGTCGTTTGTCCATACTGTCGTTCTCAAAATTACACGTAACATTTTCCATGCATGCAATTACAAAGAAAGTTGCCTGTGCGTAAAGACACAAAATGAAGCATGTTGCATCATTCATGTGGTGAAACCAAAGGTTATGGAGCAGACAGAATGTCCTTGACATTCTCCATCACATAGGTGTTCAAGCCAGTGTTGCAAAGATGAAGGCTGCATGACATAAAACTGTGTATTCCGCGTGGCATCTTTGAGAACTTGTGGGTAGCTAGCATATCAGTTCTCTCGTGTGTAACATCGTGGAGGAGCCGCTTGAGCCTCCTCATCACCAGGAACCCCAGACTATGGGGCTTTCGGGGCCTGCTCCAGTAGCTCAGCTTTCGGGGCCTGCTCCAGTAGCTCAGGCGGGGGGCAGCTCCAGTAGCTCAGGCGGGGGGCCTGCTCCAGTAGCTCAGCCAGGGGCCCGCTCCAGTAGCTCAGGCGGGGGGCAGCTCCAGTAGCTCAGCCAGGGGCCCGCTCCAGTAGCTCAGGCGGGGGGCAGCTCCTTGCAGCCAGAGAAGCTACCGAGAGGGTCTTGTCAAGGTCAGATCACTCAGATCCAGTTGTGTTCAAGTAGCAGCAACAGGAAGAGATGCAACATCCTTGATGACACACACACACACACACACACACACACCACCACCACCACCACCACCACCACCCAAAAAAACAAACAAGAAGAAGTGTGTTTACGGTTTCATGGCAAAAACAAAGAGGGTTGGTAGGTCAAAGGTTTTTGTATTTTTATTCAATGACCACTTATAATTATATAAACACTGTGCATCACATGCATTGAACTGAAATAAAAGACTCATGCATATTGATGATGCCCTTTATTCCAAGCTTTTAATCTGTACACATTAATCTACCAGTTCAAGTGTACTTTGAAATACACTCTTCACATGTAGTATTGATACACCCCGGTTCATTTGAACTTAGTTACATAGTTTCGTGATGATGACGGCCAGCGTGGATTGTGCATGTGTGCATTTATGTGTGTGAGAGAACCTTAATGCACAGACACACACACACACACACACACACACACTCACACACACATACACACACACACAGACACACACACACACTGCAAAAAAAAACTAACAACCCTAGGGTTTTCTGAAGAAAAAAAGCCATGTCAGGAAACCATAAACACACTTATTTGTGTCTGTGTGTGTGTGTGTGTGTGTGTGTGTGAGTGTGTGTGAGTGTATGTGTGTGTGTATGTGTGTGTGTTTGTGTGTGTGAGTGTGTGTTTGAGTGTGTGTGTGAGTGAGTGAGTGTGTGTGTGTGAGTGTGTGTGAGTGTGTGTGTGAGTGTGTGTGAGTGTGTGTGTGTGTGTGTGTGTGTATGTGTCTGTATGTGTGTGTGTGTGTGTCTGTATGTGTGTGCGTGAGTGTGTGAGTGTGTGTGCGTGCGTGTGTGTGTGTGTGTGCCTAATAATGACAATCATGGAATCAACACACACTGTGTATTTGTATTTTCCATTGGCTTTTCTTCCTTTGTTTATTGAACAAGACTAGCACACAAACAAATAAAACAAAAAGATACAGATATTTCAACCTGTGGCATAAAGAGGAATTTTTCCTCATCCAGCACAGATGATGGCACTGACGTCGTTTTAGCTTTGACATGCTTTGCAATATAAAACAAGATGATGGTTCATTCACAGACATGTTGACACTCAAATATTTTCAAATACAGATAAGAGTACACTTTTGAAAAAGTTTAGTATTTAAAAAATGCTAAAAAGTAGTTCAGTTTTCAGCCTCAGGCCAATCCAAAACTGGGGGCATATTCTGGACTGGAAAACAACTCGACTGCAAAACATCTCTAGAAATATTCAGTATAGGTCAAGGGTTTTTTTAAATTCAAATTTCTTCTGCTGAAAATTTAGGCAAACAAAATATGCCCAAATTATACATGCATGTTTACCACATGATGACAGGAATTTAATATCAATAATGATGTGTACATGATTGATTCACTGATAACAATGGCTGTGTGTGTATATGTGTGTGTGTGTGTGTGTGTAAATGTGCATGCACACATGCATGAGTGTGAGAGTGCATGAGCAAGCAAGCGAGCAAATGTAACTGTGCCTGTGAATGCGTGTGCAAGTGTGTGTGCAAGTGTGTGTGTGCAAGTGTGTGTGTGTGTGTGTGTGTACACAATTCAAACTATTCCTAAATCAAATTGGATAAGACATGTATAACCATTCCTAAGACAAATTGGATAAAACACGAATGATAAGTGATTTTCCAAACAATGCGTGGACATTGCTCCAACAGGATCTCGTTGGCCTGCCAGTCTTTGCCCTGCTCGGCATGGCCACAGCTTTGTCTTGTAGAGAATTTTCCATCATTTCAGCATAATGAAAACTGAGTGACATTTCAGTGTAATGATTCCAAGGCAAAACTTGGGGCACCAAGAGGATCCATGCAGTAGTTCATCACCAAGCCAGCACTCCTGGTGGTTTGGGAGGAAACGAGTCACGCAGAGATGCATCTTGGGTACTCCTTCATCTCCTTGGAACTGGTGAGTGAGGGTTTCATATCCATTGCTGTGCAGCACGTCTCTCAGTCTCTGTTTTCAATAGCTAGAGAGTAACATTCAGCAACAGCCTCTCAATCCCCCCCCC
>JAWQFJ010003919.1:30000-35000 GCA_034096865.1 Theodoxus fluviatilis
CCTCAACCATCCTGATGGCCTCCATGGCAGCACCTTTCCAACTGCTGAATTCTACTGACCTCAACCACCCTGATGGCCTCCATGACAGCACCTTTCCAGCTGCTGATTCCTACAGACCTCAACCATCCTGATGGCCTCCATGACAGCACCTTTCCAACTGCTGAATTCTACTGACCTCAACCATCCTGATGGCCTCCATGACAGCATCTTTCCAACTGCTGAATTCTACTGACCTCAACCATCCTGATGGCCTCCATGACAGCACCTTTCCAACTGCTGATTTCTACTGACCTCAACCATCCTGATGGCCTCCATGACAGCACCTTTCCAACTGCTGAATTATACTGACCTCAACCATCCTGATGGCCTCCATGACACCTTTCCAACTGCTGATTCCTACTGACTTCAACCATCCTGATGGCCTCCATGACAGCACCTTTCCAACTGCTGATTCCTACTGACCTCAACCATCCTGATGGCCTCCATGACAGCCTCTTTCCAACTGCTGATTTCTACTGACCTCAACCATCCTGATGGCCTCCACGACAGCACCTTTCCAACTGCTGATTCCTACTGACTTCAACCATCCTGATGGCCTCCATGACAGCACCTTTCCAACTGCTGATTCCTACTGACCTCAACCATCCTGATGGTTTGTATGACAGCAACTTTCCACTCAAATTAATTCAACCCGAAGGGTCAAAATTCTCCTTCCTGGCATCTGCACCGTGCAGGCGAACTCTCATGCTCATCCCTCACAGAAATCTCCTGCAAAATCTTCCTAAAAGAATAGAGATGGTATTCCTTGACCTAAAAAACACCATGAATTGAAGATTTTAGACTTACAGATGGTAGGCATCGAGGGAATGCTTCATCCCTGGACTTATGAGAGGAGTTGGAGAAGAGGCAGGAGATAGAGAAGCAGGAGAGAAGTGAAATGTGTAGTACCAGAAGGGGGGAGAGGAGAAGAGGGAATGAGTGATGGGTGGTGTAGCATTATGGGCTTGTGATTAATGCCTTGTGTGGGTTTACAAGAAATGAATTAATTTTAGATTTGCCAGAGGATGGCGTGAAGCCATCTTGTTTATTAGTGCCGATTCTACAGACTGGTCTGGATTCTACAGACTGATCTGGATTCTACAGACTGGTCTGGATTCTACAGACTGATCTGGATTCTACAGACTGATCTGGATTCTACAGACTGGTCTGGATTCTACAGGCTGATCTGGATTCTACAGGCTGATCTGGATTCTACAGACTGGTCTGGTTTCTACAGACTGATCTGGATTCTACAGGCTGATCTGGATTCTACAGACTGGTCTGGATTCTACAGACTGGTGTGGATTCTACAGACTGGTGTGGATTCTACAGACTAATCTGGATTCTACAGACTGATCTGGATTCTACAGGCTGATCTGGATTCTACAGGCTGATCTGGATTCTACAGACTAGTCTGGATTCTACAGACTGATCTGGATTCTACAGGCTGATCTGGATTCTACAGACTGATCTGGATTCTACATACGGGTCTGGATTCTACAGACTGATCTGGATTCTACAGGCTGATCTGGATTCTACAGACTGATCTGGATTCTACAGGCTGATCTGGATTCTACAGGCTGATCTAGATTCTACAGACTGATCTGGATTCTACAGGCTGATCTGGATTCTACAGACTGGTCTGGATTCTACAGACTGGTCTGGATTCTACAGACTGATCTGGATTCTACATACGGGTCTGCATTCTACAGGCTGATCTGGATTCTACAGATTGGTCTGGATTCTACGGACTGATCTGGATTCTACAGACTGGTCTGGATTCTACAGACTGATCTGCATGGCTGCAAACGCAGAATCAGGACACGGCTCTTTACTAGTAATGAAGACACGCGAGCCAACAGTACAGGCAGGAAAAAAATCAGGAGCAGTGGGAGGAGAGGGAAGTGAAGGGGAGGAAGGGTATGGGCAGACCAAGCAAAGCCAGGGAGCAGGCAGATGGGGCTGGGCTGGGGAGGGTCTACCTTCATTGGTGGGGAAGATGGCCACCATGTCCTGTCCAGGCCGAGGTCGGGACGAGTCCTCTGTCATCAGAAGCAGCCGCTCTTCCCTTGTGTCTGCAGTGGAAATGAACACTGCATTGGCATGAAGTCTGACAGGCAGTCAACACTGTGTTGGCATGAAGTCTGACAGGCAGTCAACACTGTGTTGGCATGAAGTCTGACAGGCAGTCAACACTGTGTTGGCATGAAGTCTGACAGGCAGTCAACAGTGTGTTAGCATGAAGTCAGACAGGCAGTCAACACTGTGTTAGCATGAAGTCAGATAGGCAGTCAACACTGTGTTGGCATGAAGTCTGACAGGCAGTCAACACTGTGTTGGCATGAAGTTTGACAGGCAGTCAACATTGTGTTAGCATGAAGTATCACAGGCAGTTGATGGTGTGAATTGATATGCAGTCTGACAGGCACAGAAAGAGCAGTCAGTACTACTTTGAGTAGTAGGAATGAATGAAGAAAGGAAGAAAGGAAGGAAGTTTTACAGCCTATCACCATTCGTAGGCTATGTGAAGCCATTGACCATTTCCCACCCCCCAACCCCCACCCCCCCCAAAAAATCACTAGAGCTGGTTAGAATGAGAGTAAGTCTCGATATCCTAGTCATTCTTCTTTTACAACTGTGTAGGGAGATGTGGTGGGTCCATTCTTACCCCCTACCCACAAGGAAACTTCCTTGAGTGGGAAGAGATACAGGTCCTGACACCCAGCACACAGGCAGTTCCTTGAGTGAGAAGAGATACAGGTCCTGACACCCAGCACACGGGGAGATGTGGTGGGTCCATTCTTACCCCCTACCCACAAGGAAACTTCCTTGAGTGGGAAGAGATACAGGTCCTGACACCCAGCACACAGGGAGATGTGGTGGGTCCATTCTTACCCCCTACCCACAAGGAAACTTCCTTGAGTGGGAAGAGATACAGGTCCTGACACCCAGCACACAGGCAGTTCCTTGTGGGTCCATTCTTACCCCCTACCCACAAGGAAACTTCCTTGAGTGGGAAGAGATACAGGTCCTGACACCCAGCACACAGGCAGTTCCTTGAGTGAGAAGAGATACAGGTCCTGACACCCAGCACACAGGCAGTTCCTTGAGTGAGAAGAGATACAGGTCCTGACACCCAACACACAGGCAGTTCCTTGAGTGGGAAGAGATACAGGTCCTGACACCCAGCACACAGGCAGTTCCTTGAGTGAGAAGAGATACAGGTCCTGACACCCAGCACACAGGCAGTTCCTTGAGTGGGAAGAGATACAGGTCCTGACACCCAGCACACGGGGAGATGTGGTGAGTCCATTCTTACCCCCTACCCACAAGGAAACTTCCTTGAGTGGGAAGAGATACAGGTCCTGACACCCAGCACACGGGGAGATGTGGTGAGTCCATTCTTACCCCCTACCCACAAGGAAAATTCCTTGAGTGGGAAGAGATACAGGTCCTGACACCCAGCACACGGGGAGATGTGGTGAGTCCATTCTTACCCCCTACCCACAAGGAAACTTCCTTGAGTGGGAAGAGATACAGGTCCTGACACCCAACACACGGGGAGATGTGGTGAGTCCATTCTTACCCCTTACCCACAAGGAAACTTCCTTGAGTGGGAAGAGATACAGGTCCTGACACCCAACACACGGGGAGATGTGGTGAGTCCATTCTTACCCCCTACCCACAAGGAAACTTCCTTGAGTGGGAAGAGATACAGGTCCTGACACCCAGCACATGGGGAGATGTGGTGGGTCCATTCTTACCCCCTACCCACAAGGAAACTTCCTTGAGTGGGAAGAGATACAGGTCCTGACACCCAGCACACAGGGAGATGTGGTGAGTCCATTCTTACCCCCTACCCACAAGGAAACTTCCTTGAGTGGGAAGAGATACAGGTCCTGACACCCAGCACACAGGCAGTTCCTTGAGTGGGAAGAGATACAGGTCCTGACACCCAGCACACAGGCAGTTCCTTGAGTGGGAAGAGATACAGGTCCTGACACCCAGCACACAGGCAGTTCCTTGAGTGAGAAGAGATACAGGTCCTGACACCCAGCACACAGGCAGACTAGCGAAGTAGAGAAAGAGGTTGCCAGACTGAGAGCAAAGATTACCAGTGTCTTGCAACACACAAAATATTCGAAATCCCTTCCACTGGTGGGCCACACAAGTGGACTCGTCCGAGGAAAGGAGTGCGGAACCCGCTCCGCTGGCAGGCCACAACATCTGATTGGCTGCGTTTTTACATTGGCGATTATGCTCGAAAATGGGCCGAATCGCCTTGACGATTATTGCAAATATGATATTCGTCATAACCCAAATCAGCTGAAAGCGCACTGTGTACACCAGTTTGTCAAATATTCACGCGTTATTGTCATTCTGTGAGTGGAATAACCGTCCAAGATTGTGTATGTGAGCTAGCGAGCACGTAATAATATGGTTGTCATTCTGTGTGGGAGTCACTGCGAATGAAACGACCAACACCCCACTCCTTTCCTCAGACTAGTCCACTAGTGTGGCCCATCAGTGGAAGGGATTCCAAAAATTGTGGTTATGGTAACCAGAGCAACTCTACTTTTTTCCTGCAGACCTAAAACTTTTCTTTGACTGAAGGGAAAGAAAAAATAAAAAGAAGAAAGATATTGAAGGTAAACAACTAACTGCATTTTGTCCCATCTTCCCTATGAGCACTATATATAAGTAAAATAGCCTTTTCAGTGAATGAGAAATTGTGATTTATGTCCAGATTAATCTACATTATACATGAAATTTCTTTAAACACATACAGACACACACACATGTACACAGTCGCAATCTGGCTTTCTAAATAATGATGATGATGAAGATGATGATTATGATGATGATGATGACGATGATGATGATGATGATGATGGTGACGATGACGACTACATTGACAGTGATGGTGACGATGATGACGATGACAATGACAACGACCACAA
>JAWQFJ010003919.1:47500-55385 GCA_034096865.1 Theodoxus fluviatilis
GTTTACACACTTGAGTTCACAGGTCCAGTCAAACTCAATTCCAGTCCAAACCAGTCAAGAGTCAAGTGTAACCTGATCTAATCATATCCAAATCTGATCATACTCCAATACTATACCTTATTGAATCCAATGTTATATAAATCTGTACCTAATCTAATACTCTACCCTATCTAATCTAATCTAATTAAATCTTATCCTAAACTAATATGGATCCTCATTTAATCTAGTCCAATCTAAATTTGATCTGAATCTAATACTATATCTTAACTAATCTTAACTAATCTAATCTAATTTAATCCTGACTTTAAAATAATACTATTCTTTACCTCATCAAAGCTATCTAAATCTGATCCCAATCGATAATACCATATATATTATAATCTAAATCTAATTCACATGTAACATGATATCTAATCTAATATAAATAATCATACCTAAATCTTCATCTTAAGCTAATCTAACTTATTCTAACTTAAATTCAATCTTAATCTACTACTACATCTTATCTAATCTGAATCTAATTTAAATCCAATCTTAATCTAATCTAAATCTAATCCAATTCTTAAACAAATCAAATCTAACATAATCTTAACTAATCGAATTTAACCAGACCAGGCCAGACCAGACCAGACCAGACCAGACCAGACCAAACAAGACCAGACCAGACCAGACCAGACCAGACCAGACCAGACCAGACCAGACCAGACCAGACCAGACCAGACCAGACCAAACCTGATCTGAATTACTCTAATCTAATCTAATTTTATCTGAATCTAAATCTTAATCTGATCTGAAGCTATCCAATCCCATCCAATCCCATCCAATCCAATCCAATCCAATCCCATCCAATCCAATCCAATCCAATCCAATCCAATCCAATCCAATCCAAATCTAAATGAAAATCTAATATCTAACTCACCTAGTGGACTGGTGAGCTGGACTTTCTCAGCAGCAGCCTTGCCCAGTGTCAGGAGCAGACTCTGCTGCAGAGAGGGTGCCCCCAGGGACTGTATGTCCCCCGGGCTCAGTGCTGCCAGCACATTCTCATTGTCACAGCCCTTTATAAGGAGCGCCTTCACCACTTCCTCTTGCAGACCCTGCAGCTGCAGGTACTCTGTGAACTCCTCGTTACCAGCCATCATGTCTAGTGTGTTCAGGGCAGAGATCTCCGGGGGAAATGGTCAGCCAAAGAAGTCACAGCAGTCTCCTGTGGTGAGAATAAATGGAAGACTTAGGGGTGAACCTGGTGACAGACAAGGTAGTGTGGAACTGTAAATTCAAGCAGGAAAGACTAGGCAAAGAGACTTGTCAAGGAAATGGAGTAAATTGGGGAAAAGGGGGAAGAGGAGGGAAAAGAACATGTTACGCATGTTTCATCAATATTTATTACATATTCATGCATTATCTAGCTTTGATCTGTAAACGAATAGTGATTTTGTTTTCCTGTGGTTTAGTCAAAGTTTGTTCTGATTTGTACATTTCAAAAATATGCATTATGCTTAGTCCTTAGTGTGTGTGTGTGTGTGTCTCTCTCTCTCTCTCTCTCTCTCTGTGCATGCGTGTGTGTGTGCATGTGTGTGTGTGTGTGTGTCTCTCTCTCTCTCTCTCTCTCTCTCTCTCTGTGTGTGTGTGTGCATGCGTGTGTGTGTGTGTGCGTGTGTGTATGTGTGTGCGTGTGCGTGTGCGCGCGCGTGCGTGTGTAAGTGCAATTACGCACACAAGCGCGCGCGCGCGCACACACACACACACACACACACACACATAGTCTCAAAAATATATAAAAGCACACAGTGACATACACATACATAACACAAGCAAAGAAACACACACACACATCAGCACACACACACACACACGTGCACGCGCGCGCGCGCAGGCACGTATCAATGAACAAAACACACATGCACACTGTAAACAAACCGAACAAAACCAAATAATGAGGAAAAAACTTGTATCTTCCTTGTTATTTGTATAATTCTTATACTTGTTTCGATTTAGAAACTGTTGCGAGGAAATCATATATAATAGCATCAAACAAATGTTCACGACAAGAAAAGGTACTTTAACCATTAACAGTACATACGCTTAACCTGCGAATGCGTTGCTGACTTATTCAAACCGGAGGTGATTAGCAAATTGTGTTACAATCAACGAGGGACTAACTCAATAAGGTGGAGACTGTGCGAGGAAAGCAGCGGAGCTCAATCAGACCCAGACCAGCGCTACACCGAAGTACTCACCGATAAGACCTGATCAGTTGGCACAATCATCAACTCGGCAATTTTACACGCATAAAACTTTAATCTATCATCGAATGGATTTTTACAAGGAGGATTCTTCTTAATCTCGACCGATACGAGCACTTGCTATGACTGACAGTTTCGGGGAGGAATTACGTCCCTTGTGCAGTTGTGGAATTTCCCGAATAACAAAGATGGAAGCTAAGGGCTATTTTTAGTCGACCAACCCAGTCTGTTCCTCGTTTTCAGAAGACGAACTTATCCGAGAGATCGGCCAGCGGATTGTACTGTCCAGAGACACTATAATACTATAGTATCTCTGCACTTTCGACAGATCTTCTTCTTGTCGATCGCTAGACGATTGCGCCAGTCGCCCGCACAAATGCAGCTGTTCTCTGCAGCTCCTCCAGGTTGCCATAGCGTTTGCTCCTCATTGGTGTTGGGTCTGGCCACGTGGCTCTTCTGAGGGCATCATGGTGGGGGCAGTCTTGGAGAAGGTGTTCACCGGTCATCGAGGCAGTGTCGCAAGAACAACTGTATGTCTGGAGTCTGAACAGAATGACTTGGTCAGCTCTGTTCAGAAAGTGCATGGAAGCTGTCATTTTGATTGTAGTTCGGATGTTGCTGGCGCCACTTTTTCTGAGACAGAGCCTTGATGATGGTCTTCTCTTCTGCACAAGAGACCAGTCTGTCTTCCTGGTCCAGCTGACCACCTTCCCTGGCCAGTCTGTCAGCCGTCTCATTTCCATGCACTCCACAGTGTGCAGGAATCCATTGGAGTGTCAGTGTCACCTGTGCGGCCAGCTCAGACAGAGTGGCTGCAAGTTCATTCAGTTCTTGCGAGGGTCCTGGAGTGCGCTCAGCACAGACAGGGCATCAGTGAAGATGACCACGTGCTGGTGTGTCGCATCTCGACAGATGACCCACGCCCGACACAGATGTTTCAGAGAATCTCGCTGGCAATCGTGAGGGGCAAGGCGTTCGCGATCACGTCGTCGGCCAAGCGTGAGCTAGGCTGCCCGTGACCCAAAGCCGAGGTGTTTCCCTTGTCTCTGACCCTGGCGGTTGTGCTTCCCATGGGTTTGCCATCAGTGGTGTGGTCATGCTCCTCCCTCTCAAGTTGGGGTTGCAGGAAAATAGATGTACATGTAACTTTTCATAGATGTATTCTCAATGTTATCCACACTTGCCATAGAGAACTGCTGGCCATTTCTAGACATCGACGCGCGAGACTTAATGAAGAAAAGACGTCCATACTGCATACTCAAACGGCGTCTCGCGGCCGGTGGCACGTGATGACGTATAACAGATTTCCTGTGACTGTGGAGTGCAGTCGAGTCTAATGCACCGTGGCTATGTTTTGTTGATCATCATTTGCTGTGTGTTACATCGATTTTTGCAATGACGAAGACGCCATTGTGTACATGTTCACAGAGACCATGATAAGTGTGTCTCTGTCCTACAGAATGCATGAGAAGAAGAATGTCCGTGACTAATTTTCGGTATTTAGAACTTCGCGAACCCTCCGAAGCAATTGTTGTGACGTTTTCTCGAACCTACTGGCACCGTCGCAGGCGTGTTTACCAGTTAGGTCACGGCCTTGACCCGCGCGCGACCGAGTTAGGCTAATATTAGCTTGTTGTGACACAGTAAGTCAGTCGCGTCGCAGTTAGGAATGTGGGAGTAAACGCGATAATGTGCTGGTAGGTTCTAGAAATTGTGTAAAGGTATATAAGGAGCGAAAGCGAGTGAGAGAGGGAGAGCAGCAGATACGGTGTAACATAATTGTTGGTTCAGCGTAATTGTTGGTCTGCGCATGTCCATGAGCAGGAAGTGACAACGCGTTCTTCCTATAGTCCGTTTCGGCATTGCTCTGACAAACGAGACGCTAACAACATGGCAGGAAACGACTCGAACAAGATGTTACGTTCTTGGGAAGAGTTTGCTGAGGAAGTAGATACCTTCTTAAAAGAAAGCGAAGGAGTATCTTGCTATCTTCGTCACGTGAAAAATGGAACAACTCCACCCTTCTCGGTGTCTGAATGTAGGAGAATCCGCCGGCGAGCTCAGAAGTTCTCATTGCAAGGTAAGCTCAATCTTCACATTTAGTGACATTATCATGATTATTGTACGTTCCCATTTCATGAAAATATGCGTGACAGTGGCGTCTTTTTAATCAGACGAAACTTCGCGATACATTATTTTAACAGCATCTTCTTATTGCATTCTCGTGGTTTGCATTTGGAGTGTCCAATTAAGACAATTTGTAATGAGTCTGATGACACCATCGTGACCATCATGATTACTGAACACTGAAGCGGGGGTTGATTGTTGGATTGAGAAGGAACTTGTTTGGTAATACCTTCTAATTCCATTGTTGATTTATTATTTCGTTGCTTGCATTTTAGATGATGTGCTTTTCTACGAGGGAAGTCGAAGTGGCAAACGACTGCAGGTGCCACAGAGCAAGAAAGAAGTCATGGATATACTAGGGGCATGTCATGAGGGGCATGCTGGTATTGCCGCAACTATTCAGAAAGTGGGCGATAGATTTTATTGGAGGAACTTTTCGTCCCATGCTTACTATTATGTAAGTACTGTATAGAACTTATGAGCAGAAGAGAAGTGATTTGAACGGTTTAACATTGAAGGACAATGTTGGTCATATGGTATGCCTGACTTGAATATTTTGTGTACAAGTTCTACTACAAGACTTATCATTGTTCAACCAAACGACATCATGAATGCCATGTAAATAACATTTTATGTGTGCCAAGAAATTGAAATGTTACAATAAAAAAATTAAGCATATATTACTTTATTAGCATATGTTTGCAAGTAATAAATTACTCCAGCTGGAATGTGATGTAAACAACACTAAAAATTGTTTTATTTGCTGTAGGTTTCCACATGCTCTACATGCCAGCTCTACGAAAATGTGCAAACCCAAGCGCCACAGCTGCACCAGATCCATGTGACAGAACCACTGGAGCTGGTTGGCATTGACTTGATTGGTGAGTGACTATTTTTTTGCTTTCAGTCATGTTGTCTTCAGTCATACTCATAGACCGAAATGTTTTGAAAATTATTGCATTGCACCACCACCCCCTATAGTCAGCAGGTGGGAGCAGAGCAGAAGACCAGCCACGACCTTTTCCAGACAGACAAGCGGTACAGGAAGCAGTGGGGCCATAAGGTTTAAAGACAATGTTTGATGACATCTGACGGAGTTCAACATTGACATTGGTTATGGTTCTTTGAACGTAAAGACTACAATTGTAATTCTAATCTTGTTTACAGGGCCTTTTGGTAAAGACATGACAACTGGTGGCAACAAATATGTCTGCACTATGGTGGATTACTTCACCAAGTTTGTTACACTGTTTGCATTGCCTACCAAGGAGGCTGCAGGTGTGGCAAAATGCATCCAGACATTTGTGTACAGGTAAAGTATAAATTTGTCATTAGTTTTTGTGTTGTTATTACAATGAGCTTAGTTGATGCACTTCTGATAGGGGTTTGATGGGGAAGACTTTGGTCTTGCCTTTAAACTTTTTGCTAGTGTTGGTTGTGGTTGAGGAGGTTGTTTGCTGCTCAGATACTGCTGAACATTTAGTTTAAAAAAGATTACCCCAGGCCAGGGCTAACCTTAGGGCAGGAATTTGCTGGATGAAAGTAAATTAGAGAGGAATCAACATAATAAATCGTGCATCGATGTAAACGGTGAAACCTGTCAACAACACCAATCATGTATCAAGCCTCAACTGCATGTCAAATGCGATTTCCACAAGATTTGTTAGAACCAAAACACTACTTTACCAATGGGATGCACCAACTTACTTTAATCAACCAGAAAAAGCTATGAATAATGAAATGACAATGATATTTTTTCCAGATTAGTTTTCTCCCCATCTCAAGTCATATGAACTTGGATGTTTGGTTCTTATTTCTTATTGTGAAGCGCTTTGTGAATGTGACTCTTTTATTATTACAAAATTGTTTTGACTTTTTCCCTTGGTCATGCCTTGTTTATGCCATATCCGCCCCTTTTTGACTCACATGCGAAGCAAAAGTGAGTCTATGTACTGAGCCGTGTCGTCCGTCCGTCCGTCCGTCCGGGCGTCCGTCCGTCCGGGCGTAAAAAACTTAAACGTTGGATTTTTCTCGGAGACTATTAAGTCTATCAACACCAAATGTGGCATGATGGTGTATGATGACAAGGCCTCAAAAACATACATAGTGACTTGACCTTGCTTCAAGGTCAAGGTCACAGGAGCCATAAATGTGGTCTCAAAAACAGTCATTTTTCACATTTTCCCAATTTTCTCCAACGTTATTAAGAATGGCGACCTTAGCTACAAGTGGTATATAGGTCAAAGCAAGCCCTATCTTTTGATACCAGTTTGGTTGACCTTGCTTCAAGGTCAAGGTCACAGGAGCTCTTCAAAGTTGGATTGTATACATATTTTGAAGTGACCTTGACCCTGAACTATGGAAGATAACTGTTTCAAACTTAATAATTATGTGGGGCACATGTTATACTTTCATCATGAGACACATTTGTTCACATATCATCAAGGTCAAGGTCACTTTGACCCTTATGAAATGTGACCAAAATGGGGTAGTGAACCACTAAAAGTGACTATATCTCATGGTAGAAAGTGCCAATAAGCACCATTGTGCTTCCTATGTCTTGAATTAACAGCTTTGTGTTGCATGACCTTGGATGACCTTGACCTTGGGTCAAGGTCACATGTATTTTGGTAGGAAAAATGTGTAAAGCATTTCTTTGTGTATGATGTCATTGGTAGGTTTAGTTGTTTGACCTTGACCTTGAAGGTCACCTGAAGGTCAAGGTCATATAAAGGTCAAGGTCAAGCATGTGAGTCGTATGGGCTTTGCCCTTCTTGTTTTTATTTCCAAGGGGTGGGTCATTGACACATTTCACTGTACACGCTGCAGTTACGAATTAAGCTGCAGGCAGAAATATTCTAGGTGTCTGTTTTGCAAAAGCATTTGGTTCACTATAGACTCTGTAGCCGCAACAAAGAGTAAGCATGCTGATTGGTTTCAGGTGGGGTGCTCCACAGCGGCTCCTGTCAGACCAGGGACGGGAATTCTGCAACAACGTGAGTACATTGAATAATCTCAGCATATATTTTTTGTTTATCAATCCCATCCTGGAATATGCAAATGTGATATGGTCTCCGTTTTTAAAGAGACAATCCGCAGCAAATGATTGAGCTGTTACAGAGGTTACAGAGGAGAGTAACTAAAATGATACCTGGTTTGAAAGATTTCCCTTACAAAGGAAGACGAGCAATTCTTAAATTAAATACCAGTGGGGGGTGGGGGGGTTGTCTCATCCAGGCATGCAAAATTTTTAATAATCAAGAAATCAACAAGCTTCCAAGCTCCGTCACACGGGCTCCCACTCTGAACAATTAAAAAAATCTAATTGATAACAAAACATTTCTAAACTCAATTTTTTTTTGATGTGACAATTATTTATAACTATTGAGCTAGCTAGACCAAGACCGTATACATTAACAAAAAAGATGGGACACCTAATAGGCCGCGAGGCCTAGGATAACAATCCAGTCCCTATTGTACTACTACTACAATTTAAGTGTAGAATTCCACTG
>JAWQFJ010003920.1:0-17500 GCA_034096865.1 Theodoxus fluviatilis
GAATTTATTTTTTGTAGGTAGCTGTATGGCCTCGTACGGTTTATATACCCAACTGCGTGGTTGGATATATCAATATCATAACTCCATCCACTTTTGACTCTCAACGGGTGGTCCCTGCGACCTAACTCCAGGGCCCGACGCTGATGTTGGACACAAACGTGACAAAAAGTAACATGTCCGGGTTTAGGTAAAACAATGCCTTCTGTGTCCTTGCCTCATCCAGGTCGGGAGATGACTGCGGAGAGTGACTGCGGGTTCCACAGGCCTAGGGCCAGTGACCACCGCACTTTTCACAATGTGATTGCTCCACATTGTTCGTGTTTATTTATTCGGTTATCTGCAGCACGACGGCTGCCCTGTGCTCCCAGAACTCTTTGACAGAACCCTTTCTAGCGTTCCTTTTGCCTTTCGACTGCTGCTCAAACTTTTGATTGAATGCGTTTCGGTAGCATCACCGTTTCTTCAGAGAAGATTAATTTGCGCAGTTGAATTGCGATTTTGATTGTTTAGCCGCTTGGATACGTTTGAATAGGCCTACTGTGTGTGTGATGCTCTAGTTGCGAACATGAACAGTGTAACAGTAATGTCGGTGAACTCCCCGGACAAGCAAAGTCAGTACGTCAGGCGGGGTGGCGGCCACCATAAGGCAGATCGAGTGTGTGTGTGGTCAAGGGGCAGTTAACTCTTCACTTGCATTGCCACTTCAAATTTTTTTGGGTGTCGTTGACTGACTGCGGAGTATCATTGTGCAAACCAAAAGCTGCATTTTTGAAATATCGGTCCGCGCAAAAAATACGCACAGTTTTTAAAAAATACGCATATCTGAACCAGTGAGTACGCAGAGGCAAAATTTGGGGTAACCAGGTCTGACCAAGCTAGGTTCGGGTTTCGAGTCGGCGAGTGGGGGGAAGGTGTTCATGGTGTTGTCGAAGTCAAATTTGACTAACAACAGAAAGAGAGTTTACGTAGAGCGAGAAAAAGTAATGATAATTAAAAGATTTCAAACTTTTATCAGCTTGCAAAGCAGTTCCACTTGATTGGGGGGGGGGGGGGGGGGGGGGGGGGAGCGGTTTTGAAAGGCAACTGAAAACATTAGCACATGTCTAACTGTATAGTATTTCATTTATTGATTCTTATTCGGACTCCTTTCCTAATTTTGGTTTTTTAGATTTGTTTATTTTGACTTCCAACACACACCCCCCCCCCCCCCCCTAGTAAAAAAAAACCCACTTTTGTTGTTGTCGTAATTAATGCCGTGAATTAATAGGAATTATTGTCAACAAAAGACAGTAACATTTACTGTCACTACATTCATCTCGTGACAAAAGTTATTTTGTTATATGTATTATTATTTTCTACGCTGAAGCGTCCCCAGACAAGAATCGCTTTGGATGTTTAGATAACTGTATACTTGTGGCTAACAGGCACTGCTCTGTGACGTTTTCTTCTGTCTAATGCACTCTATTTTATTTGATAACAAAAAATGTTTATTAATTTTTGCTGTCTGATCCAGGATCAACTTCAACTTCTGAGAAAAGGAAAGCTGACAGTGATGAGGACCTGGCAGAGCATCAGCAACAATGTTCAGAGAGTCAGGATGAATCATGTGGTAAGACATTGAATTAATTTTGTGGGGCTTTTTATTGAAATTATGGCATAACATTCAGTATGGAAAAGACTAAAGAGTCTGTGTGTACATTGTAATTGTCTAACTGCAGCAGTTGTGGTCAAAATAGTGCAATGCTTCTTCCAGTCAGTTATGGCAAGCATGTGTTAGAATCCGTTTTAAAATGATGTTATTCAACAATTGTCAAATAATCTATATTTTTGTGATTATGAAGGTCTCTGACTGAGTTATAAATATTCCACATGGATACATTTATATTACACGATCAAGTTTATTAGCCCCCCCCCAAAAAAAAAGAGGTGTGGTTAGAGTAACCCGACCTACCCTATTCTGGGGCGCCGACCCTACATCTTTTTATTGAAAATGTTGAAATTATTTTTTTAAATATTAAATCAAAGTTGTGGGTTGAGGGAGAGATCGATCGTTCAGTCTCAGGAAACAACCCGTGCAGGCGACGCGGCATGCAAAGGGAAGTACAACTTACCTCCATAGTCCATGAGGAAAAAAAAGTTTTAAAAAAAGAAAACGTTATAGCCTACCTACCTACCCTGCGAAAATGACACTGTCAAAAAGATGCTGAATACCATGACATACCTGGCTCTCTTCTTCAACCGTGCCCCAAAGCGGCAAAGAAAGCTGGAGGAGGTCATTGAACGTGCCTTTCCTGACACGCGGAAGAAGAAGATGGTGGACCTGTGCAAGACACGCTGGGTGGAAAGGCACCATGCGTTTGAAACTTTCTCGGACATGTACATGGTCCTGTACGACTGTTTGGGGTAGATGGTGGCTGGCAGAGTGACAGAAGAGTGGGACTGCGAGACTATTGCAAAAGCTACAGGGTTTCTGCACACCATGTCAAGTGCAGATTTCCTGGTGGCTTTTGTCGTCACAAGAAATTGCCTCCGGTACATCGAACCTCTGACCACCAGCCTGCAGAAAAGAGCACAGGACATTGTGAAGGCCTATGCTGAACTTGCAGATCTCACGAACACTGTCAATAGGCTCAGGACAGACATTGACAATGTGTTCTCAGAATGGTTTGTTGAGGCCAACCAAATGTCTCGCAACTTAGTTGAAGAAGATCTTCGACGCCCAAGGATTGCGCCGAGGCAGTTGCTTTGAGAAAATCACCCTGCTGAAACCTCTGAGAAATACTACCGTGCGTCAGTTGCTGTTCCTTTCCTTGACAACATGAGAAACCAACTGGAGGAGAGATTCAAGCATTCTGACCTTGCCAAAGATGGCCTGCTGCTTGTGCCCACCAATATCATCAAGCAGTTTCCAAATGGATGTCATGCTGTCCCGGATGGTGTCAAGTGCCTGGCCGCCCTTTGGGAGCAGGACTTGAAGAATTCTACACAGAATTTGTGAGATGGGTCGATAAGTGGAACAGAGCGAACACAGGGGTTGACCCAACTACGAAGCAAAAACCTGTGATTCCCACTTCACTCACAGAAGCCCTAAAAGTGTGCGACAAGGAATTTTACCCTAACTTGCATCAGATGCTGATCCTCATGTGCACTCTGCCAATCACTACAGCAGAGTGTGAACGTTCAATGAGCCGACTTCGGATCCTGAAAACTTACCTTCGGTCAACAATGGGGGCAGAGCGCTTCAATGGATTAGCCCTCATGCAGATCCACAAAGACAGCTTTCCTGTGGACGTTGGAGCGGTTGTGGAAACATTCGCTGTTCGATATCGAACTCACATGGCGCTGCTCCCAGAAACCTTGCTGAACAAATGAACTTATCCAGCCCTTGACTTGACACTTCTCCCCTGCCAGAGCCACAGGCAGTCTGACACAAGAACTTTCCATGCTGAAAGATAGGTCAGTGGTATTTTCTTTAAATGCTTTTTTTGGTAAGGGAGGGGGGGAGGGGGCTAAACTTTTACTAGTTTTAGCACCAAAAACAATGCTGCTCTTACCCCTCAAAACAAGGCCCAGAATGCACCAGATTGCACAGATTTTAACCGTTTTTCAACAAATTTCCGGGGGGGCATGCCCCCGGACCCCCCTAGTTTGCGCGCCTGCGAAGCAGGCGCGCGCTCGTGGCTTCGCCACTTCGCTGATTTGTCCCCCCCAACCAAAAAGGAACCCACCCCCCCACAACTCATTTGGTCCGGCCCTGTCTATCGTCCTGGTCATCAAACCGTTGCCAAGGAAACCGAACTCGGCACACTCCGGCCTACAGCTGAGCGCTAGAGGTCAAATGCCTCCTTCTCTTCTAGAACATGCTTGTGTTGATAGGGTTAATTGTGATCTTGTGATAACCACCAAGACTCCGCCAGACCAAACAGTGCCTCGATTACTGAGATGTGCTGAGCACACACGCCAGTTGTGAGGAGGCGGTTGCATCCTCCGCTTCATGTATTTACCAGGCGTCCCCCTAAAGATACGGCACGACTTTTGTCCAATGTAGGCTACTATGAACGTGAAGTGGTTCAGTAAATATGGCAACTCTGTTTTGCCGTTTACCCAATGAGAAAAGGCTTCCATAAACGGGTCACACTAGTGGACTCGTTCGAGGAGAGGGGTGTGAGAAAGACAACCATGCTGGCGGGAAACACAAACTGGCGGGACAATTTTACTCGTCAAATTCTTGTGTCAATCTTTGTATGAATCACTGCGAATTCACTGAGAATTAACCAGCCAAGAGCGCTTGCCAGTCAGATGCTGTTGCTTGCTAGCTAGTTTGGCCGGCCAGCTTGGCCATCTTTCCGCACCCCTCTCTTCGGACGAGTCCATTAGTGTGGCCCGTTTTTTAGAATAAGGAAGCCTTTCCCCAAATGGTGATTAGATAAAGACGGGAATGCAGCAGATGTGTAGAAATTGAATCGGTGCAGACTAAGCCAACATACACATTTGCATGTTTATAACTTCTCCGTGTTGTTGTTATTATCAGATTACTTTACCAAGAAAAGATTTTAAAATAGTGAATTAACAACGAGCATTAATCGGCTTTACGACGCTTAAGATCGCTGTAAAACCTGACGCCAAACTCCTCTAAGACAACATGCAGTCAGCTCGCACAATCATCAGTCTAAAATGTTCGTCTGCCTAAATTCTGCCCAACGGTTTCAAAGAAGGATCGCAGCTAGATTATCGAAGCCAATTCAGTCTAACAAGATACAAAATGATTCATGTAACGAAATTAAATGCTTGCTATACAATTCTGTCAGGTTCTTTACATTCGTTGTTTTCCCACAAAGCTCAACAACTTTGCCCTTTTTTATGTTTGGCCATAATGTATGCAGTAAGGTAATCGTCTTTTTTGCAACTTTTTCAGAGAAGGAAGTGAATCACAACCTCTGCAATTAACATAGAGAACACTGATACCATAACGCTTATAACTTGATGCAGTATGTGTTGTCCAGGCACTCGTTGTACTTCGCCATCTTTCAGGGTTGCAGCAAAAGTCTTGTTCGCATAGTTTTTCTCGACCCACAATGTAAGAAAATCATAGATAACTACACACAAAGTTCAAAAATCGATCTGCATGTCAAATAGCCGCAGAGGTGATTGTCCAGCAACAGAGTCAGCCAGCCTGCTCTTTAATTAAAAACGGCTCCCATTGGCTTTTCGGGACGTCTGCGATAAACACACTTCGGTGCGTGTATCCGCGCATGAACAGCGGCATAAACTTCTTCTGCACACGTTAACGCCCTTCCCATCTCTTCGCAAGGGGTCAGCGTGTTAAGTGGACGCTTTGAATATTCATGACGAGAGCGGCGTCGATTTATTGCGCTGTGAGAGCGCCGGCCGTTCATCCAGATTTATGGCTGACTTCTCTGGCAGGAATCCCTCAGGCGTGTCCGGAAAGGAAATGTTTTCACGGTGATGGTCTTAGCAAAGATTTCAACAGTTCTCGGTGTCGATCCGTCCTCTCCCAGGGCACTCTGCCCCGCTGCTGCTCGGCGGCCATTTTCTCCCATTGGAAGACCTCTATCAGGCAGCCAGGCATGGCAAGACAGCCAACCAGATCAAACATCCTCTGTTGGTGATGCTTTCTTTCACGATTCCCTCAGGCGTTGGTTCTTGTTTGGGCTCTCACGCTCGCTGTTTCTCTGAAGCGTGATGAGAAAAAAAAAGACAGCCGAAATATGATGAAAAACTCGAGAGTCAGGTTATTTCCGTGGACTTCTTTCATCACTGTTTTTAAATAATAGACTCATTACTCGGTTTTTGTTTTTTTTCTTGCACGAACCTTTAAAACTCAGGGAAAAGATCAGCTCTACACGATGAAAAAGGTAACAATAGAATTAAAACGTTGGTTAACAGGTTCACATTTCGCATGATGTGTTCATGTAGCAAGCATGTGTCGTTTATTTTAAGTCTTCATGACACTACATACAAACAGTGTTATTGATTTTACAACTTCTATTTAGCCAAAAACAAAACAAAACAAAGCAAAACAAGACAAGACAAGACAAGACAAGACAAGACAAGACAAGACAAGACAAGACAAGACAAGACAAGACAAGACAAGACAAGACAAGACAAGACAAGACAAGACAAAACAAAACAAAACAAAACAAAGCAAAACAAGACAAAACAAAACAAAACAAAACAAAACAAAACAAAACAAAGCAAAGCAAAGCAAAACAAAACAAAACAAAACAAAGCAAAACAAAACAAAACAAAACAAAACAAAACAAAATTCCTGGGAGTCTAGGCAGTGTCCGATCTGTCACCATACTTCTTCCACCTCAGTGATCACAGGAAACGTTGAAGATATTAGCCTTGATTGTGAGGGCGAAAACGGATCGGATGCTCCCCGTTACGGCTACCGTGTAGTCTGGCCACGTGTTTAGGAAAGCTAGTTGTCGTGCATGTGTGTCGATGTGGTAGGCGTGTGAAAAACAATGGTTTTAGTCGGGGATGAATATGCTTAGGGAGTAATGTTCAGTTTGCAGCCAATTGTACCTGCAACCATTTCTGTGTTTACTTTCACGAACTAATTTCATTGGTTGGCTTGCTTATAACTGTGACATTTTGAACAGGTTGTGTTGATTTACAATGTGTTGTTCCTTTGTTGCATTATCTAAGTTGGAAATTTTGATGGTCGATATTGTAATTTAAACAATTGTATGAACATAGTGAATACTGAGTTTGCTTGAAAGTATCATTTTGGTACCTAAGCATTGGTGGTTAATGTTTGGCCAGTCGTATTATTGAGTAATGGGAAATTTGCCTCTTTCACTGTTTTCATGTTAGGATCCGGGTATCATGAAAGACTTACTTTTCTTTGTGATTTGGTGTTTTGTTATGTAAATCTTTTCTTGTTTATACCTACTGTATGAAAGTTGTATTTGTTTAATTAAGTTCTTGTTACTTTTATATTATATGTGTGTGTGTATGTGTGTGTGTGTTTGTTTGTTTGTGTGTGCGTGCGTGCATGTACGTCTCCCTTTTCTTTTGAGGGTTGTTCAGTAGAAAATGGAGTTTGGAACCATTTCTGTAGTATATTTTTTTTCAGTTCCACCAGCTACAATTCCCCAGCTTGCGTGGCATTCCACAAAGAGAACACTTATCAATCGCGATCAAAGTATTGAAAGGAGGAATACGTGTTATTTCAAACCCTATCAACGGTTTTGAAAGAAAGCATAACTTTTTCTTGCTTTTACTTTATTTTCATCAATGTGCGGCCGTGGTTCATCTCGAATGTCTTGCCAAGTTTTGAAAGCAAGTTCAGTGTCTTCAATAGTGGAAGTAATAGACGTAGCATCAGTTCGAGTTCCCATGGCACGCAGAAGAAACTTTCAATCTGGTGAATGAAAACTGGGCTCCTCTTTCCCGTCTGTCCTCACGAGAGGCAAGATTAGTTTCTGTGATCTGGTTCTCTGGAGAGTGCAGCGCAGATGAGGTGAAGCCCGAGGGAGAACCCGTCTAAGAAATGCAGACAGACTGCGTCACACACAGAGAGAGGCAGACTATTGTGAAGTCACTGTGGTCCCGATTATCCGACTGCAAAGATGCACCCTGAAGCATGCAGACAGCTCTTTCCAGGAGAGAAGAAGGTGGGGACAGGATAACGTCAGATGGCAATGTGGTAGTGAGAGATGAACTTCTGCCTCACCATACTCTTTCTTTTCCCCAACTTTTTTTTTCTCTCCTGGAAATGAATTTACCAACGAATCAATGAAACTTATCAGAATAAGTTTCTCTTCTGTCTTGTCATCAGAGCAGAAACTTTCTGTCGCTTAACTATCAAGTTTCATTCTGAGTCACGGACATTTCTTTAACCTCCACCGTTCCAGCCATTCGTGGAACTATCAATATGTATATATATATATATATATTGAAGAAGACAGCTAGAGCGACAAGAGCGAAGACGATGTGTTGCGGTGACATGAGGGAATCATGATGGCGGGTGGGATAAGAATGTTCGGGACATAAGGATAACTATTGTGCATTAGATTGATCCTCGCAGAACTGTTAGTGGCAAAGGGAAAATAAAAAATAAAACACTATAACAAAAAAATGGTCACAATGCAGTGCGTGGAGTGACTTAGATGAAAAAGGAAAATAAGAAGTTTTAAATGTGTGTTTCAAGATTCTCCTTACCTTAAAAATGTTGAGGTCCAAATACGAGTGTTGCATAGCAATGTGCGTTCCTTCGTCGACGTCGCCATCAACTCCACCGTCACTACTCCCACCACCATGCACCACTGGTTTGTGTGTGTGTGTGTGTGTGTGTGTGTGTGTGTGTGTTTGTGTGTGTGTGTTGTGTGTCTATGTGTATGTATATGTGTATGTGTGTATATGTGTATGCATTTGTATGTGTGTGTGTGTGTGCATGTATTTGTTTGTGTGTGTGTGTGTGTGTGTGTGTGTGTGTGTGTGTGTGTGTGTGTGTGTGTGTGTGTGCGCGCGTGTGTGCGTGTGATTTTTAAATGATTTTTTTTCCTTCATTGGGACTCTCCCCATCTCCGATAGTTGAGTTACGGGCCTTAGAGTAACTCAAAGTAATGGCCTCTCCTCCGGTGCCCTGCCAAGGACACGTCTCCAGCTCTCTTCACTTCATCGATCCTTGTCTTAAGTCCTTCTCTTCCCGCCTTCATGGCTGTCTCATCTTCGTGCTGTCCAGCAAGACGTTCGTCCTCCCTCTAACGGGTCCTCGTCAGGATATTTCGCTTTCAATGGATGCCGCGTAACCCACGGTGACTGCAAAAAGGATGTGATTACGGGATTGTAAATTTGTTATCAGTTGCAAAACACAGAAAGATATAGCGCTTATGCCCGAGCTAATCACGGTTGTATTCTGAATCCCCAAGGAAGGAGAGGAGGAGTGAATGTGCATTCCATGATTACTTGTGAAAGTAGAGACATTACCACCACTTATCTTCGCTCCCACTCCCAGCCCCGTCCTCCCACCACAATCCCCACTCCTGACAGCTGTCTGGTACTGCGTTCCAAACTCAAAATCTTAAGCTAGAACGCCGCCTTCACAAGGCGCCACAATAGTTGATCATTCGTCACATCCTTTCGTGCTATGTACTTTGCCTAAAAGTTCTACCAGCCTCGATGTCCCAGTGTCATCCCTGAAGATCCCCGTTCTGTTTCCCTGGCGTCTGGTCTCGCGAGACTGGCTGGATTACAGGAGCACGCCACTGTTCCCGGTCATAGCAAAGAGCTCTGGGATGCTGGATAGACTTGGAATGGAAAAAGCCCTGGAGATCTTGTGGATGGCATACGTATTGTGGTATATGCAGTGTGCTCAATATCTTGAGAATTCGCTACCATCATCTTTCGTGGACATAAATGTTCCCGTCACTTACATGTGTTTTGAAAAATTATTTAGGGATATTTATGATAGCTGTGCACCCTCGTATAAGACCTTTACTTCTTGTGACGTTTTCTTGGTATTCTAAGATTTTTTCGGGTTTTCCTTACCTGTTCTCATAACCTGCTTTTTCAGAAAATAGGCGAGCAACTGAAGAACGGCTTAGTTTCGCTCAACAAGTATTTTTCTCTTCAAACCGAACCGTGCATGCACCGTGTCCTCCAAAAAGTGGGACTCCAAGCCAGATATAATTCGTATCGCAGTTTCTATTTTTAGTCCCACGACCAGCCCCCAATTCCATCCCCAAGTTTCCTCAATCTCTCGAAATGATAGAATATCAAGGATACCGTCCATTGACTTCCGTAATTAAATGGAGTAGCAGAGCCCGATACTGAGATTTCTTGGCCTTGCAGGAACCAGGGAAGCCAGTTGTGGAGGCAAAGTGAGGGGTGCGAACTGCAGCGGACGGCTGCTAACTAATGGATTGGGGTGAACACCCGACTCTCCGTAGGGAACTTTGCGTGCCGCTCGTGGCTTCGCCCTGACAGCATCTTGGGACACCCTAACCGTCGAGGAGAACGTCTGTTCTCCTGGCCAGTCGGACTCTGCGGTCTGCCCGTTCCCAAAGAAGCCCCCTCCCCTGCCGTATTGGTCGCTAAATCTAATAACCCTACACTACAGCAAGCTGCCTGTGTTGACAGAACGTTCCGCTCCGCCTGTGTGAAGAGGGTAATGCGGGTCATGAAAAAAAGAAGGGCGAAGTAGATCGCAACGCACACGATAATTTCATTGCCACCGCCGTTGTAAAGTGCAGCGAAGCGTTTGCATGATTTTTTGCTCTGTTTTGTTGCTGACTGGTTTTGTTCCAGCGTCAGGGTTAGCAGCTGACCGGTATCAGAAGACGGTTAGCCTGGCAGATGGCTACGTGACATTCAGAAGTAGGAGTAATTCCACAGCCGGAAATAGTTGTAATGTAAGCAGCAGTTGTGGCAGTAATACTTCATAGAGTGGCAGCAGAAATCTAACAGCAGGAAGCAGCCCGTGAAAAAAGTATTAGTGACAATAGAACCTGGATGTAACAGTCAGTAGAAGCTTTGAGTCGATAGTCGATGAAAGCATCGGTGATATGGTTGATAGCGGTAAAACTTGAAGCATGAGACGCAGGAAATCTTAGGCAGTACTGACAGAAATGCGACAGTGCCCAACATAACAGTTTTCTTTTCCTGTCGTGGCTGCAAGACACTTCCGTGCCGGCCATCATCTTGTTCCTGTAATAATTTCTCCATGTCAGACTCCGTCGGCTAAATCTATAGTGGGCATCGGATTTTTTTCTTCTTCATGGAATCGCTATTGCCGTTGTCTGCAATGCGACGTGCATGTCCTGTGCCACACGTCCAAAGCGACCATTCTGTATCAGCACTGGCTCCATCAAGAGAGCACCGGATCCGTTTTGGTTTTCAAGACTTCCAATGCCACTTAAACTATTTCATTAGTATCTGTGATGGTAGTGAGAGAGAGTATTTGAACAAACTCCATTCGAACAAATCAGTTGTGTTTTGCTGAGCTACAGCTTTGTTCAACGATTAAACTGTCATCTTCACTTTTAAAGGAAACAGTTTTATCAACATTAGACATTTTTAACGCATTTATTTTCGAGATAACTGCAAAAACATTGACTTCAAAGACAAAAACGCTATTGTTCGAGAACATCGACAATATTTGTTGCTCATCATCACATTTCCCCATCATTTGACAGCATCTAGAAGAGCTTGGGAGAGAGAACTTGCGTGAGTTCATCCATCACTAATGCTGGCTCTGATGGCTTCGGTCGTCTATAGAGCTTCGTCCATCCAGGCGGGCCGACGGTTTATGGTTTATTACGTCGCTCTCTGGCGAAGGGGAACTCATTTCCACGCCGGAAACGCTCCCTGCTCTTGATTCGCTTTGAAAGAGAGCCGCCCCTCGCTACCTTTCTGCTCAGCTGCCTCCCTCGTCGTCTTTCTCGAACCAGGGTGACCCAGACGACCATGAAAAGGGGGATGTAGACCGACTACTCTGTCTCCAGTTATGATGTCTTGAGCTGGTGAGGCTAATTCTTGCTGAAAGGCTGACATCCAGAAAAACAAAGATAAAGTAGACTATTTAGTTGCAAATGGGAAAATCTCGTACGGTCAACCTCAGAAAGTTAAAAGATCCCACATTTCATTGTCGTGGAATTGTGAACGATGCCACATTTTAAAGAATACGATTCATCTCTATATTGATTTTAAAGAATGTGGAAAATATGTCGCCTCTTTGTATCTCTGGTCTGAGCACCAACACAGCATTGCTCGATTATGATTAACCACATGTCAGGTGATCAAACTCCAGTGTGCTTCCTTCAATGCTTATTCACTGTCACAAACTCCCTTTTAATCAAACAAGAGAAATACATAAACAGGAGGCAAATCTCCGTCGGCCTACACGGGGGATGCATGTGACAAACTGCTAGCACAAGAAAGTCTTGTTTTGCAGACGTTTTCATTGGGTCCAGGCAACTCTTCCATCGCTCGTTAGACGTAATATCAGACTGGTCTCCGTCTGTCTACGCCGCCAGGAAAGTCGTGGGAGCGGCATTGTTCACAGCCGTACGTGCTGCACGCAACTTGCGTCATCCAGCGGAAGAGCTGTGATGTAATTTACGGTTACGCGAGAGCGATGGCACCACTTCAGGAAGGGAGAGCACTGTGGAAGTCGTTTTCCCCCATGACAGACGTGCACGATTAATGTTTGTGAAAAGATGATGGATGTCCTGAAGTTAGGACATTCTCATCGTTCGCCGTGATCGTTCATCCAGGAAAGAGACATGACAATTACTGTTGCATGTTCCCAGATGATGCTGTTTTAATAGTCACTGCTGGCTGAACCGTCTTTCCGGTGATTTACCTTCGATTTGTAGAATCAGAAAACATGCAGCTTCTCTGTGCTTTTATCACAGCAAACACTCTGCCGTTCACAGCAGTGGTTGCATCCTAAATTCCAGGCCGTGGATTCCATTAATGACGAGTTTTCCCGTAAAATTGATACGTGTTTATAGCGTCAAACGAAATTAGTTTTGTTACTCTCGAAAACGGCGTCATATTTTACACCGCTGAACATGTCTGAAGTTCTCAAAAAGCAAATGGTCTCACCTTTTTAATATTCCTGAAGTTTCTGGGGAAAAGTTTTTTGCCCAGGTCGACCGGATAAATGGTTGATGCGCTCTTCGTTAAAGTTAACTCACTTTCCTGCCTGCTCCCCATGACTTGCCAACACGATTACCGTTTCCATCGACATTTTTGCCACTACAAGGAAAGTCAGTTACCATCGAATTTATTGGGTTCGGGGAGTCTGCAATAAGGACTTGTTCAAAAACGACAAATGCACTGGCCTGGCTCAGACTGCGGGGAGTGCATATGGAACGTATACCTTGATGACAGGTTGAATATGTTCCAATGAAATCTGAACGCGATTAAAATGTTTTTAAAACATGCATTAGCTTTGGAGTCGATGCGGTCAGACATGGTAACAAGAGACTTACGGTCAAACAACTGCTTCTGTCGTGGCCGGATGCTCCTTTCCTCAGCTACAATCTGTGGGCCTGGTGTTTTGGTTGCACTCGTACAAGCGCCCCCAGACCCAACGTCAAGTTTCCGGATGGCGTCGTTTTAAGCTGGTGTCTCAACTCTCACTGCAGGAAACCCAAGTCTCACTGAGCCTCCTTCTTTCTATAGATCGAGAGTGAAGCAGCCCTAGCTTCAAGGCAGCTTTTTCCACAAAGTCCTTACATCCCGAATACACCTGAAGGATATTGTACTGATGTTTCCCTTCGATCTACATGTCAGTTCAGTTCAGTTACTGTTACCGTCGGAATTGTACATGCTGAAGTATAAGAAGACCTATGGAAAGGCCAATAACTCATTGTACTCCGTGAGCATCCCATGACATTTCTCCCAAACCGAAGTCCTGTTGTTCCTGACGGCTTCCCGGAAGTCTGAGAGACGGGCTACAGCTGTAAAGACCGCGATCTTTCAACGCTGCCTGTCGGAGAAAAAAGTATCAACCCACGACATCTGTTCATGTGGTGTCTCTTTTTTTCCAGCTGAAGAAGCAGGTTAGAATCAGTTCTCACATTTGCGAGACTTGTGACATGAGATAGTACGTGGTAAAAACACTGTCAACAGATAATTTTAATGTCTAACTTGTCTCTTCATCCTCAGACTATGTGGTAAAAATGTGCGTGGTATTGAGAATGCTCAAACTATTCTGGGGCTCACTTCGGGAGGAAACCATATGGGACAGACTAAATGACGTAGATGCTGTTACTCAGACAGAAACGAACTGGGGAAGCACTGGAAATTCGTGAGAGGGAAAGCGCCGCTTATACATGGAGCTAACCCGTGTACAATACGAGAGACGGATCAATACTGCTGTTGACTTCATTAGCCAAATAATGGCCAAAGGGGAAACCAGAAAGTAATAACGAAGTACGAACGCCCAACATAATTGGTCACCTTTGGAAAATTCCGAGTCGGAATGACTTTGTGGTAAAGGGCGATAAAATGATGCTTTTCTCGATGTCCAGTCACCTTTTAAAAATGCTAGGCTCTGTATATATATAAACCGCTGGCGCTGAACCTCCAGGTTTTGGCATATTAAAAAATATTAAAAAAAGATTGGGTTCGAACCCGCAACCTCTCGAGAAAAGAGGGGGGAAAAATACACACACACAAAACCACAAAAAACCAGGTCGGGTTCGAACCCACAACCTCTCGAAAAAAGAAAAAAAAGTTTCAGTGCAGAATCGAACCTGGTCATGCATGACCAAGAGTCCAACGCTCTACCAGCTGAGCATTAGAGAATTGATATGACGGAGTGTTTGTAAAGCATTTATAACGTTCTTTTCCGTAAACCCCCTTGCAAGCTATCAGCCCAGGAAACAATCGACCATATATTTTAAACATGATGGATAGGTTCAGGAAGCTCCTATTATGATATGTTTTGTTTTGCTTTGGCATGTCATAGACGCTGAATTAACACTCACACAGTCACACAGAGGAGGAAGCGTATTATAGATGTTTACCCCAGACATGTGTATTGCAGCATTCGTACTCATTCACGCACAATAATAATAATAATAATAATAATAATAATAATAATAATAATAATAATAATAATAATAATAATAATAATAATAATAATAATAATAATAATAATAATAATAATAACAACAACAATAATAATAATAATAATAATTTAAAAAAAATATAGGATCCTTGTCCAGTTGGTTTTTGAAAACGTTAGTAGTCGGTGCAGTCTTGAGCCGAAACGGAAGGTTATTCCACAGGTTAGCAACACGATTACTGAAACAATAATACTTTCTTAGGTTAGTATTACTACGTTGAACAAATACTTTTCCGTCTGCATTTCTCGTACTGGCACAAAATGGTGACTTAAAGAAATCGCTCCACTCCACGTCCACGAGATCATTGTACAATTTGTAAGCCTCTATTAGGTCACCACGAATCTTTCTTCCCTTCAATGAGTGCAGATTCAAATACTCTAAGCGCTCGCTGAAAGACATCTCCCGACATTCACTCAACAACTGAACTTGGTAGCCTTGCGCTGGACTCGCTCCACAGCCTCTGACTGTCTTTTTAAATGCGGGTACCATATAATGTTACCATACTTAACTCTTGGACGAACTATAGCTTTGTATAGCTGAATGAAAATGTCCTTGTTTAAATATATAAAGGTTCTTTTGATAACTCCAATCATCTGATTGGCCTTGTTTATAGAATATGTGGGTCGAATGACAATTTAGGGTTACAAGTGACACTCCCAAGTCTCTCTCCTCGTTGCATACACTACAGTAAGATTTAAGTCATCTTTTCCCATTTTCAAAGTGTATTTAACGCATGGATTATTTTTCCCAAGGTGCATTTACCTTACACTTTTCTACATTAAAATATAGATTCCATACATCCGACCACCTCTCCAATCGTTTCAAATCGCCCTGCACCCGGCTACAATTTCTTGACTTATCATAAATCTTCGTGTCGTCGGCAAAAACTTTGCACGATGACTGTATCCCTTCTGGTAAGTCGTTTATGAAAACTGTAAAAAGAACCGGACCCAAAATACTTCCTTGTCCCCTGTCTATCACAGTCTGAGAAATCTTCTCACTGTCTGGCAAAAATGAGACACAAATGCTGTCCGGAATACAACGCAATGAGTCAGTCTGCGTTCATGTGGAAGCCATTTTCCCGCCTGCATGTGTTATCACGCGAGCTATAGCGAGAAAGGGGCGTGGTCGTGGAGGGAGATTTTGGCTATTCCGTCAATTGACATCTCAGGGGGGTGCTTTCGAGTTTACGACCTACATAAATCACTTTCTTTTCAAGCCTTGATTCTGAAAATTTGACACCTTCAATCGGACCTAACTTCCAGTAAGTGTGCAAAATATCAAGGAAATCCGTCCAGCAGTTTTTGAGATATCAGCCGTTAAGTCGGGCCTGACAGGCAGAGATACACAATAAATTACGTCACGGTATTGATGGCGTCACACATTTTGCAATTTCGCCATTCCATGAATCGAGTATTTGGGGAGGCGCTTTCGAGTTTACGACCTTAAAAAAAACACTTTTTCTTCAAGCCTCGATTCTGAAAATTTGATACATTCAATCGGACCTAACTTCCAGTAAGTGTGCAAAATGTCAAGGCAATCCGTCCAGTAGTTTTTGAGATATCAGCCGTGAAGTCGGGACAGACAGACACACACACAGATACAGTCTGTAGGACCTCCAGTAAACCTGGAGGAATAAAATACGTTTTCGCAGTATGTCTAGGGGCCATTCGAGAAACAGAATACTTTTTCCTGCAGAGTGAAGTGAAAAATGATTAGGAGGCCTGGCAGAACGTGCATTTTCAACGACGAGAGAGAGAGAGAGATGAGACTTTGCGAATCTTTTATTGCAAGGCCGACGGCCCGTAGCAATGGTACAAATGCATAGTACATGTTTGCAACAAATACTTGTTAAACTGCATTTGAGCATATTTCTTTGCTATGCAAACAAAACCTTACCATCATGTTGGTTTCTCATAATAACAAAAGGGATAGGGGGTTGGTGGGGATCAACACTTCAATTATGGGTTCCTGCTAGTATAACGGGGTGGGGTGGGGGGGGGTGGTGGTGAGAAAAATGTAAGTTTCACCATCGTTTGCAAGTTGATCTCGGCGGCGTTTAAGGGCATAATGTGTAAACATGGCAACGTGTTTTGTCTTAAAGTGAAACTCCAATTTTCTAGATAGGGTATGTATCTTTGAATGCATCTTTCTCTAAGATCATTATAGGTTTGACATTCTAACAGGAAATGATATTCATCTTCAATAAGATCTGTACAAAATGGACAATGCCTCTCATCTCGTCTGAACATATGTGTACGTAGATCACTTATTACTAGTCTAAGATATGTTACAGCAACTCTGAATTTTCCTATCTCTATATTGTTAAGGTATTTTTCACATTCAAATGACTCTTTGTGTGTACTGTACAGTAGGTAGCGCTCTATGTTAGTTATTTTGCTGTGCCAATCTTGTAGTCTTATTTTCAGCTTTCTGAGGAAGCTTCTTTCACAATCTATTCCTCTATTTAGCCAAAGGCGAACCCTGATTTACACAGAGAGAGAGAGAGAGAGAGAGAGAGAGAGAGAGAGAGAGAGAGAGAGAGAGAGAGAGAGGGGGGGGGACAGAGAGAGAGAAATAGAGAGAGAGAAATAGAGAGAGAAATAGAGAGAGAAATAGACAGAAAAATAGAGAGAAAGAAATAGAGAGAGAGAAATAGAGAGAAAGAGAGAGAAAGAGAGATATATAGAGAGAAATAGAGAGGGAATTAGAGGGAAATAAAGAGAGAGAAAAGCAAAAGAAAGAGAGAGAAAGCGAGAGAGAGAAAGAGAAAGAAAGAGAGAAAGAGAGAGAGAGGAGGGGGAGGGGGAGAAAGAGAGAGAAAGAGAGAGGGGGGAGTGGGAGGGAGGGAGGGGGGGAGGGGAAGTAGGGAGGGAGGGCAATAC
>JAWQFJ010003920.1:20000-40000 GCA_034096865.1 Theodoxus fluviatilis
ATGGATGATGGATGGATGGATGGATGGATGGATGGATGGATGGATGGATGGATGGTGATTTACGGCCTATCAGCCTTTGTAGGCTATGCAAGGCCTTAAGCACGAAAATCACTACAACAGTTTAGAGTAATAGTAAATCAAGTCACGGTGTCCCTAGTTATTCGCCTCTTACGAATCGCGTAGGGAGACGCGGTGGGTCAATTCTTACCCCGAAACCACAGGGGGAGATCAACAACGACAAAAACAGCAACTGCAGCAGAGGGAAAAAAAGAGACTGCAGCTGTAGACCTGGAGGGAAGCTGCAGCAAATGTTTAATTAGCACATGTTCTAACACAACAAGCAGCTGCAGCAGTGGTAATCGCAACACAATACCTGTTGCCATGGCAACAAACAATTTGCAGCAAGAGCGGCCGAAATGCTTGCTTGTAGCAACACATAGGAGCAGATGGGCAACAGTAGCACAACACCTACACCCACTGAAATGCACGATTGAGTCGGAATGTTAGTTTTTTGGGGAATATCAGCATTTTAGGTTTTAGGTGCAATCACGCACAACTTCGCACATCGATTATGACCTTGACTTTTCATGATCATGATCATATTGTTAACATTCCAGTTTTCTGTCCTGGCGTTGACATCGCCACAAATTAGTACCTAGGCTTTAGTATGAATTCCTTGTATTCGTATTAGTATGTAAAACAGTGTCATGAAAATATATGTGCAGACGAGTGTAGAAGTTTCAAATGCCATCAAACATCCTCAATACGTTTCATTATTGATCAGTCTGATATACATAGTATGTCATGTCTACTCTTTGTATCTAAACACTCATCTACACGTTTATATTTGTCGCCCTAAAAGCATTTGTAACACAAGATCGTTGCATAATTTACCACTTACCTTATAGATTTTAATGCGTTGGCCGAAAGGAAGTCGGAAATCTGACATCGGCCTTGACCGTATTCTACTCACTGTAGTTTTCCGTGGAGTGCGTTTCCGACATCCGCGTTTCACAACTTCATATACTAGCCCTGCGTTCCGTTGCACTCTGCTTCATCTTTGCTACGATGTAGCAGGCTCAGGAGTTTCGATTGGTCGGTTTCTTTAATTACTTTAAAAGCACGTTACCATTAAAAGTAGAGGGCTTTGGAGGCCCTCTTTGGATACATGAATCCCCAAAATGATTTCACATTCAATTATATCCCTCTTGATCGAATAGACAACTTCATAAAAGCATTAGGGTCGAAAATCCATTATTTAACAAAAGGGAGATAACCATCATCAGTAACAGAGGAAGGTCAAGAGATTCCCAAAAGGCATGTCGTCTACTACCTTGTTACACGTATGGGTATAAATGCCGACGTATACTACAGATATCAAACCAAGACACACAGTCCACTCTGCCACGGTGCTGAGAGCACGAAAACATTCGTATCTTCGAAATTTGAAAGCAATCGGCGTGTTTGCCACTTCCATTGCATATAAACTCCATGGTTCGAAGCATCTTTACCGTACAACTCCGTGGAGTGACTTCCAATTAGTTCTGATTAGTATGAGCCAATCAAATGCAGCTACGGGTTCTATAGTTTCATCGTTGCTAGGAACAGCAAGTGGCGTACTCTTGTGTGAAGCAGTTAGAGCGCCTTTTGAGATGCTCTAGCTGCTGAGCGATCTTCACAGGAAGTTGACCTCTGCCACTGGGTGAAACGTCACGAAAGATTGTGTATGAAGGATTTTCGACTCTAATGCTTTTATTAAGTAGTTTCTTCGATCAAGAACATTTGAATGTTAACTACTTATGGGGATTCGTGTATTCAAAGAGGGCCTCCAAAACCCTATACTTTTAATGATAATGTGCTTTTAAAGACATTAAAGAAAACCAACCAATCAAAACTCTTAAGGCTGCTGCATCGTAGCAGAGATGAAGCAGAGTGCAACGGAACGCAGGGTAGGTCTTCACCATCACATTTTTCCACCAATCCGAAATGAACTCATAAGGAAAGTACGGAAGTCCTGCCTTTTGTAGGTCTTTACAGGGCGACGGACTGATTGCCTGTGTTCCATTATAAGCACAGCCTTTCAACTCCATACACCTTACTCAGAACCTTTGACCTCTTGATTTCTGTGTACACTGGTCCGGTGGTAATAGTTCGCATTTGGTATATTAGTCGGGTAGCTGAGTTCAGAAAAGTGTAACATGCTAAACGTTGAGGGTTACAAGCGTCCACCTGGGCTAAATGGAGAGTCTAGACATAGAGCTATGTGGTCTAGGTAGGTGGACATTCTGAATTTGGTTTGTTTGGCCGCCATGACACTTTTCAAAATGGCCGCCACAATCTACACTTTTCTTCATATATCAGCTAATATTTGGGATAAACCCCAAAACATGGAGTCAATTCCTATGTTTTGCATGATGACAAAGTCAATTGTGGCCAAAAAATAACCCTAGCATTCACATTTTCTATCAAAAATTAAATATTTGACAAAATAGCTAGGCGATATACGAATTCGGTAAGTATTATCTTTCTGAATTTGCTATCTTAAACAATGCATATCAGTGTGGTCTGGATGAAATGTTTACTACTAGAACAATGTAGTTTAGGTGGGTGAATATTCTAAATTTGCTTTGGATGGCCATGATGACAGATTTAAAACGGCTGCCAAAATCGGGATTGGCGTAAAACTGCCTCAAAAGTTCGTATAGGTAGATTGGCAAACAAAACAACCATGTCTATGTGATTTGGCAAGAAAAGTACAAGTATGCTGTAACACATAGGAATCGAGTGGTACTTTGCAGTGGTCGGGGCTGATTTTAAACAAAACAATATTTTCATGTGCACATGTTGTATTTCCATTTGAAATTGTGCATTGAATTTCTTGGCAATCATCATTGCTTAGAAATAAACATCTCACCCATGAAATAGCATTAGACAGGAAGAGATACATAAGATATTCTTCTTGAACTGCAGAAACAAAGTTTACTCCATGTTGCTTTGGAGAATAACAAATAAAAATCAAAGATTTAAAGAAAATACACACACTGGGTGATGATATAAACTGAAAATGTTAATACTTCTGAAATATCAACGATACTGCATAGCATGATTATCATGGTAATTATGCACTTTCAGTACACACAAAGATTATAGGTTGCACAAAGATAGCTCATGCCGAGCTTTTGCTCTTCAAAGTTAGAAGACGCCAAACCTAGCGGCGAGAGTAGGGGTGAATCAAGGAAAGTGTACTCACACCGCTCAGTGATAAGACGGCGAAGAAAGCTGCCTGCTGATTGGAGGATTCTATTCAGAGAACCAATCAGAGGACTGCTTTTGTGTAGATATTGCGTAGATGTCTACGCTTTAGACAACTCAATGGCGGCAGCTCTCTCCAGTTCGCGCAGAAAAAGCTATATTTTGACATACTAGAAACCCATCCGAAGAAAATGTAAGCCATGAACAGCATTAATTTATCAAAGCTGTATGTTGAATGCATCAAAAGGTATTGAAAGGTCCTACTTTTTAACAATCGAAATGCAGGTCACAGGGCAACGCTTGATCGTAAATTTAATTTTTTGCGGAAGCGGCAACTGAATTCACTTAATCGAATGATTTTCTGGCCGCAAATCACCTTCTTGACAGGTATGTATTGCTTTGCATTTCCAAAAGATATTCCACAGGGGTGTATACGTTGATAAACAAGCTTGCATTCTTAGATAATAATGAAAAATAGATCGTTCCCATTCAAACCCATACCATGTAGATCTAGGTCGAGTTGGATTTCACAACGCCTGCTACAAAAAAAGCCAAAACACCCCCATTATTGCAGCAAATCATTTTATTACACATTACACAGTAAATTTATTCACAAACATGATCGGAACGCATCAGAAACCGTCGATAAACAGGAAGTTTTACATGTCGCTAAGAGGTGTGATTACCTTTCCTTGATTCACCAATAGCTCTAGCCGCTTGGGGCACAACGTGTCTCGATCCTCACGACAATAAGCTTATGAACTATCTTTGTGTAACCTATAATCTTTGGTACACAACAACTCTGACTCTTCAGCTGTGTCTGCACGAAGGACAGTGTCGTAGGACACAGAATGGCCAGCAACATGAAGGAGACGAACAAGGTCTTTTGATCTTGTGGCTTGGTGCACTGTGAGACCAATGCCCAGATGCTTGGGCGTCATTTTCCATCCTCTTGATGTTGTGAAGACAATATCTTGATGTATGATATGATCCAACGGTATCACAGGAATGGCAATGTGATGATTCCAATGAATTTCCTGCATGGAACAGGCAAAGGATATGAGCGTTATGCAAATGACAACATTGACATTCTTGAGGAAACTCTGAGTGGCACAGAGACATTTCATGCCAGCCAGTACATTGCTCTCCGACGCAAAGCACCACTGGAGCCAGAAATGGACATTCAGATAAAGACAGCTTGTCCAAAAGTTGTTTATGCACCTGCTGAGATGACAAACCTGCAAGACGTCAACATGACCAATACAAAGTCAGAACCTGTATTTGCACAACCTGTGTAGTAAGCATGTTATTTGCCAAATCACCTGAAAATCGCCGAGGCAAACACACAGGGCCTAGCATGGATCATGGCTAGACAGCACCAGCCAGATGATCAGGTTGTTCCAGGTTGGAGGGGTTTCAACCAGAAGGTGAGCACTTGTGACCCGCCACTGACAGAAGTTGGTCCAATGCCAATCCTGAATTCCCCAGCCCATGTATTCCCCACAGTATGGACCGTCATGCAGGACTGCAAATCAATGACTGTGAAGCTTGGGGAGAAATGCACGGTGATCACTTTTGATGAGCAGTTGTACTCAAAAGCGAAGATGCTACTGGACAGCTGTAAAGACTGGGTCATCATGCTGGGAGGGTTCCACACCTCAATGAACGTCTGCAAAGTTGTGGGGAAGTACATGGATTCATCAGGCATAGCAAACATCTGGGTAGAAAGTGGCGTACTTGGTGAGGTGACATCATGTGCACATGAAAATATTGTTTTGTTTAAAATCAGCCCCGACCACTGCAAAGTACCACTCGATTCCTATGTGTTACAGCATACTTGTACTTTTCTTGCCAAATCACATAGACATGGTTGTTTTGTTTGCCAATCTACCTATACGAACTCGTGAGGCAGTTTTACGCCAATCCCGATTTTGGCAGCCGTTTTAAATCTGTCATCATGGCCATCCAAAGCAAATTTAGAATATCCACCCACCTAAACTACATTGTTCTAGTAGTAAACATTTCATCCAGACCACACTGATATGCATTGTTTAAGATAGCAAATTCAGAAAGATAATACTTACCGAATTCGTATATCGCCTAGCTATTTTGTCAAATATTTAATTTTTGATAGAAAATGTGAATGCTAGGGTTATTTTTTGGCCACAATTGACTTTGTCATCATGCAAAACATAGGAATTGACTCCATGTTTTTGAGTTTATCCCAAATATTAGCTGAGATATGAAGAAAAGTGTAGATTGTGGCGGCCATTTTGAAAAGTGTCATGGCGGCCAAACAAACCAAATTCAGAATGTCCACCTACCTAGACCACATAGCTCTATGTCTAGACTCTCCATTTAGCCCAGGTGGACGCTTGTAACCCTCAACGTTTAGCGTCCCATATTTTTTGCAAGCTACAGATTTCAGCTTCTAGACTATATGGACTGGCATTGCAGTTTTTCAAAAGTGTTTGCCTTCTCGCTCCACTTTGCCGGCTCCCTGTCTCTGTCTGTCTGTCTGTCTGCCTGCCTGCCTGCCTGCCTGCCTGCCTGCCTGCCTGCCTGCCTGTCAGTCTGTCTGTCTGTCTGTCTGTCTGTCTGTCTGTCTGTCTCTCTGTCTCTCTCTCTCTGTCTCTGTCTCTGTCTCTGTCTCTCTCTGTCTCTCTGTCTCTCTGTCTCTCTGTCTCTCTCTCTCTCTCTCTCTCTCTCTCTCTCTCTCTCTCTCTCATCCTGGCGTGCTTATCGCAGCGTTAAGACGCCTTTCCCTGTGCTCTACAAAGTTTGCCAGGGTAAAAGAAGAAGTGGTGGAAACGCCTGTAACCGTTCTGCGTGCTGCAGTGGAAATCTGGAGATTGAAGTACTTATATCATTCAAGATAGACGAAGGAAAAAACGCTACCGTTGTCGAGCTGCGATTATCTGCTGGGAAAGGCCGGCCATCTTACCTCGCTAGCAAATAGAATTACTGCAGGATGAAGTCGCTTGCACAGCTGCGACGCGACCAACGGCAACGTGAGAAAAATCAAGAAATCAACATCATGAATTATCGTGAGCATTGATCTTCGAACGTCGTTCCTCCAGTCTCTCTTGTCGAAGTCAATAATCCATATTTGCTTCAAATTTCAAACTCCGCCATATCGGACACGCGAAACCCAGCAGCTGTGCGAGAAGCTCGTGAAAATCGTGCCGACACAGTATGCGAGCGAGCAGAAAGTGGGTCGACGGTAGACACTGCGATCTCCCATCCAGCGTGCAAGACGGCGTCGGAGGTCAGTGCAGAGGAAGAACCATCTGAGTGTTATCAGAAGATCAGGAAGATCATCGAGGCGCTTGAACCTTTACACAAGAAGCTGAGGCGTGAGAGGAGGGTGAGAGGGCGACGTGTTTACATCTGTCTTTTGATTCGTGTACATGTACAACTGTTGAGCAACACGAATGGCAGTGCTTCGTCGCAGCTCACCATCCGTCACCGCGCGGTCATGGCGGAACGTTGTTCAGCAGAATGCGACTGTGCACTCGCCACATCGAAATCAGGCACATAGCACAAGAGATGCACAGGCCAGTCCTCGCCTCAGCCCGGCCAGAACAACTCAGCCATCCAGACGTCAAAATAATGTCTCCAGCGACATCCCGCCATCACGTGGACAGCAGCCCAGGCGGTCCAGGCGATGGTAATAACAGGTTAGAACTGACTTTCCTGCAGTCAGTGACTCTCCTTTCAGTTGCAAAATATCATTGAAGAGAGACGTTAATAATATTCGTGATTCTCGTGTACTGAAAGACTTGTTTAGTAATGTCGAGATTACCTCCTCCATCCTCACCTCTCCACCTCCATCCCAGTGTTTTCTCTCTTTTTTTCCTTGTGTGTGTGTGTGTGTGTGTGTGTGTGTGTGTGTGTGTGTGTGTGTGTGTGTGTGTGTGTGTGTGTGTGTGTGTGTGTACATTTGCGCTGAATTGTTTTCCAAATTGTAATGCGCCGGTGGTTAGCACAATTAAAGTATTCGTTCTGTCTGTCCGTCCCTCCGTCCGTCTCCCCCCCCCCCCCCCCCCTTTCTCTCTTTCTTTCCCCGCCCCCCACCCCCCCACCCCCACCCCCGCCCCCCTTGCCCCTCGCCCTTCTATCTCCCTCTCCCTCAGGCGAGCAGGCATTCGTATCGTTTTTAGTCATTTTAGTCAGCACATTGTCAAAGCTGATGTCACGAAAGACCTGTTTAAGCCCACATTGCCCCACGAAACGCTCGCTCTTCAGAGCCGACTGAATACGTCACCAAGCCACCCCTGACCTCTTACTTCCCCCCCCCCCCCCCCAAGCTCGGATTATAACCATGAAGATGCAAACCCTGTGGGTTGGGGGTGAGAATAGACCCACTGCGTCTTCCTACGCGATTCGTAGAAGGCAAATAACTACGGAAATCGTGACTTTACTTGTGCTTACTTAACCGTTTCATTGATTTCGTGATTGGTGGCATTACATAGTTTACAAAACCTATAGGCCGTAAAACACCATTCATTCATTTGAGGTTTGTGTGTCGTGTGGTAGTAGAACCGCCTGACCCCTGAAGGTTCTCGAAATCATTACTTCAATGACATAATTATTCCATTTTGATCCGTATGATTTCGACGTGGACACTCTAAAGAGTGGATCTGTGCCAATCAGCGTGATGCAACACCAGCAGTGGCAAGAGGAAGAACTATGAATAGTTGATTGTGTCGTGAAAGTGCTGAAATGTACTAGAACATCGTAGTATGTTCGAGATTATACGCCAGTCCTCTCCCCAAGTCCACTGCCTTGTTACGTGACAGTCAGGGTGAATTCCTCTTTCAAAGTTCACGTGACCTCGTTCGAACCACGTTAAAGATGATCGAGTGCATTTTCGTTGTTCGTGAAGTTCTAGAAGCCTGTAAAAAGTATACTTGTATAAGCAGGGCTGCAGTGAGAGTGACAGAGACAAATGAAAGTGCGACAGATGGCACGTGTAAGAACACGGGAAACAGCGAGTGTGTCCTCCGAATTCCAGTCTCAAGAGTGAAGTTATTATGGTAATGTTGATTACTGATTGAGTGCACCACTGTGCATCATGCAGTGCGTGAATAAAAGTTTATTCTTCCGAAAACGACCACCTGATTCCTTGGACCTTCTTCTCGGCGCAAGCTGCGACTTCTACATGAAAATGCCAGATGAGCCAAATGCCATGCCTGCATTATTTTACGATTTCTCTTTCTTTGCACGAACTCCACTATACGTAGGCTACTATTCCCATCCCACGATCTTTGCCATATCTCTTGAAAACTGATCTTGGAATAAGCTACAGAAATCTATCGCGACACAGGGTCCCTTGTTAGAAATGGTGTTCCCCATCACTACTGACATGGGTAGTTAGCTTAGATATGTCAAGTTATTTCCTTTGCAATTGTCAACACCTTCGTGTAGCCAAAACAAAATTACGATAGCACGACCTGAATGTCTATCTCTGACATTTCCATTTTCTGAAGGGTTCATCGTCCGGAAACAACGGGCTGTTTGCATAGTCGAGAATACCAGTAACTTGTTTCTTTTTCATGATTACAAATATAAAAACAGTGTTCACTGACCTTTTACGTCCGCTTGGCATTTGCTGTGTGCGGCTCTGATACAGACGATATATTTGAACACGATATCTGTCTCATGAATGTCGTCTACGTGGCGCATACAGGATACTTCTTCTTTACAAACAACTATTAATTTTATTTCCTTCACTCTGATAACTTTAACGTCGACTGTTCGGAACCAGGAAGAAGAATGACAAAAAGCTCCTCTTTGAAATTTGCATTCTTTTCCAGTTTGAAGGCACTGTTAGTGCTGCGGAGCTGACAGACGACAGCAACGACTCATGTAATGACTGAACAATGAGAGGTGGAAGAAAAACAAACCCCACCTTCTATAGTTGGAGACAGAGAAGGAACACAGGCTGAACAGAGGTGTGTGCGTGTGTATGTGTGTGTGTATATGTATGCGTCTGTGTGTGCGTGTGTGTGTGTGTGTGTGTGGTGCGTGTGTGTGTGTGTGTGCGTATGGTGTATGGTTGCATGTGTGTGTGTGTGTGCGTGTGTGGGTGTGTATGTGTGTTTGTGTGTGTGTGTGTGATATTAATTGTGTGTGTGTGTGTGCGCGCGCGCACGCGCGCGTTTGTGTCTGTGTGCGTGTTACAGTTTGTTTATGTGCGTTTGCGTGTGTGAATGTATGTGTGTATGTTTAAAAGTGCGTGCATATACGTGTGTGTTTACGTGAATGTGTGGCTGCATGCGCGTATGTGCTGGCGCGTGTGTAAGTGCACGTGTATGTGTTTGTGCTCGAGCTCTAGCGTGTCGGCATCGAGATCTGCAATGGGAAAAATGAGGTTGTCGTCCACACTTTCCGGACAACAGCGCTCGTGAGGTCAAACCTCGTTCACGATCAAAGTTTGCTTGCCCTTAGCAGAAAACTAGGTTTTCAAAAATGGCGTACTCTGGCCATCACAGAGTTTGACATGGCCTTCGCCTACTTTGCTTCAGGTTCTACATATCACAGGGTGTTTGAGATACGATTGAGTGACAAACATGGACGTCTTAAGTAGGTAAGGAATGCTACAACTTAAAACGCTCATCATTTAATTAATACCAGCTTTGTTAAACAAATCATGTACTCAGAATAAAAGACAACAAGTCACAGAAAAGGTATTCTTAATTAATTCTCAGCAAGCCAATAACAAACGAAGAGCGGCATGGCATGTAAATATCTGGTTACAGTGACAAAGTTGAAGAGACTTTGAAAATGGTTGTATAATAAGCATTCAAAGAGAAATAATAGTTCGTTTTACTGTGTCGGACATCTGTGAACATATTTGCACGTCGTCTGTTCATAGCGATTTTTTTGTGTTTACAAGTTTCTGACTCTTTATTGGTAATGAATGAATATATTATATATTTTTTAATGTTATCACGTGGCATCGAGACAGCAATTTCAGAAGAAAAATTATGAGTGGGTACAAGAGTGTCCATGTGAATATCTTTCAATATTTACATGTAAACATGCGTAAACATGTGATACGAATTTTTCTATTTTCGTTCATTTATAATGGTTCTACATTTGTTGGAGCTGGTGCGTTTGCTCATTTTGTGTGAAGTGCACGGCTAAGTATATATGTGGGAAGATGGGTTTGGGGGGGGGGGGGGGGGGGGGGGCTTGCATGGATGGGTACGGGGGGGGGGGGGGTTGCATGGATGGGTACATTTTTTGAATACCCAAATCTCCTCCGCATTCCAGGGACGCATTCAAGTCTCTCTTCAAAGGCCTGCGCGTTTCACCTACAACGTCGTTCAGGCTTTGCAGTCGAGTCGCTTACATTCAAGTGTAGTTGAGTGTCAGCTACGTTGCGCCACCGCAGTGCCTGCGGAGTTTGAGCCTGAACGCACCCCTGGTTACTTGCTGACAAGTGCAAGCGTGAAGAATGTACTGATGCTGGGGTCTTGTATATAGAATGAGCGATTTCGGGCCAGAATAATTCTTGTTGTTAGATCTATTGTGGGTTCTTTCCACTGAGGTAATTGTGAAGAAAACAATGAGAACAAATTGACTATTCAAACATAAATCGATTAAACGACATATGCTTTAAAAAAACTACGCTTAGTGTGCTGATCAATATGTTTTCACAAAATAATACATAATGTCGCTGTAAAGCCATCGGAGAGTCTACAAATCACCCTTTTTTCTATGTTTAAAAAACAGAAATGTATTGACATACAGCTTCATAGCATTTGCATACATTTCCCTCAAAGTGCATGAACTATGATGCGTACGCTTGGTTGAAATTCGGACACAGCTCTGGCAACAATAGTCGCCACATGGCGATGGCTCTTGGCAGCTACCGAAACTTGGGAGACATAGCACTTTTCTAAGTCAATTTCCTCTTTCGCAAAGTCGCGCCTTGTCCTGCCTTGATTTTCTACATCTTTGCATGAAGTCCCTTCATGTGACATGGGAGAACGCTCCATGCTCAAAGCCTGTGTGTTTTCCAGTGGCCTGTTGCAACCGTTGGGTTTCTGTCATCTTATGTAAAAGACACACTAATAGGAAAAAATAAACAGCACTAAGATCTCATCTAGGGCATAACTCGTCGAATTAATTCCATGTTGGAGTCGGGGCAGCCCTTACCTCATCCAGAAGCTACTCCGCATCTCTTACTTTGTCCGCCCCACAAAAAATAGACTTGGAGCTTGACCTTGGCGCCCGCGGCCAGCCTAACGCAGTTATCCGCCACTGAATCGAGTTTGAGGACTAAGGGGGCGCTGCGAGCAACGGCGTTGCCTGGGAGACGCCTGTTGATGCGCCAACTTGATCACTTGACGGGGGAGACCGAGGCGTTGTTCGGATGCTGAAGTGGCGGCCCAATATGTGTGAAAACGCTCAAGGATCTACACTCCAAACTCATCAAATAGGAGTGGACCAGATAAGATTGGACTCCATTCTTCGGGACAAGTGTCTGCTTTTATTGCAAGTTTGAACTGAATGCACTGAGCCAATGCGGTCGTTCATGCTTGCCGATTTCGTACATAGTTCGTGAGAGTGACAAAATGTTTTCTAGTGGTCACTTTGCGGCTATTAGGCGCTGGTGTGGGGAAAGGGACTTTAGCATACCAGAGATGCAGTCACGGTCACTTTGCGGCTATCAGGAGCTGATGTGGGGGGAGGGACTTTAGCATACCAGAGATGCAGTCACGGTCACTTTGCGGCTATTAGGCGCTGGTGTGGGGAAAGGGACTTTAGCATACCAGAGATGCAGTCACGGTCACTTTGCGGCTATCAGGAGCTGATGTGGGGGGAGGGACTTTAGCATACCAGAGATGCAGACACGGTCAAATTGCGGAAATTTTCTTGACTTATTCCACTCATGTGCATGAGTGGTACGTCAATGAGAAGTCGAAAGTGAAGTCCGTGCGATTGGCCCTTCACATCGCCGTCAGCTGACGTCGGGATGGAATACTCTTTAAATGCAGCAAGATAAGGAAATGTAATGGTGCTGTTACCTCCGCCATGGAGGTTGTGCTTTTCCGTCAGTTCGCTTGATAGTTAGTTAGTTTAGTTAGTTTAGTCAATTTAGTTTCTTTCAATTCATTGGTTTAGTTCGTTAAGGCGCTTTCACACGTACCGTTTTTCCAACCGATTTTGCTGCCAATCCGGTCGACCTGCATTTCCTTTTTTAAAATGTGGGAGCTTTCACGACCTTTTGATGCATTCAACATTAATTATCAAAGCTGTATGTTGAATGCATCAAAAGGTCGTGAAAGCTCCCACATTTTAGAAATGGAAATGCAGGTCGACCGGATTGGCAGCAAAATCGGTTGGAATCACGGTACGTGTGTAAGCGCCTTCAGTTCAATTCGTTCGCTTCGTTTGGTTAGTTGGTTGGGTTAGTTTGTCGATTAGTTTGTTCTCTTAGTTCGTTCGGTTAGTTCCATTGTTCGTTCGTTTGTTCGTTTGTTAGTTGTTTCGTTCGTTCGTTCGTTATTTGGAAGGAAAAAAACGGATTCTGATCAAATGTGGTGCAAGGTCAGAGTTTCGCCCAAGGAAGAATACTGTAAATTTTGGAGGATATTTGTTGTCTCGTTTTGGAATAACGACCAAAAAGAGAAATTCAGTAACCCTAGGCCCTAGCCCGGCGAGTGCTGCATACCAGCATATGCGCTCCACACTCAAGAAACCGTTAGCTGTAGCGCCAGGCCTGGCTAGCAGAACATGCTGCCTGAATTGTGCAGGTTATGACAGAGGTCCTGTGATGCCTCCACTGCTGTGGCTACCTTGGCGGAGGTTTGCGCTTATCGAGTGCTCTCCAGTTTAAATACTGCGATTTTTTCACCCATAGATGGAGCCTCGAACTACCCACCTTTACACACTGGTAGTCGGACCACTGCCATCACCATTCAATCCAAAGGGGGCGTGCGACAGAGATGTGGATGAATGCACCAAGGTAACATTTAATAATTTTCCCGCTCAGCGATCACAGGTGCCCGGTTTTACTCCCTGCTGAAGGATGCAACTCTGGGATACGCGCACCCACTAACCACAAACAACTGCAGGTCAAGCTCGCCTACCACTCGGCCACAGAGCACGAAGGTACTGGCTCATGAATGTGCCCTGTTTGAACTCTTTTCGGTCAGAGTCAATACGAGATCCTTCACTTGAAATTTGACCAGGCACTGGAGTTTAAGGCAGTTCTGAAACCCAGATATTGTAATAACTACTTAGGCTTTGTTCCTTACATGCTTTCACTTTTAAATAATGTTCTTTCCACCACCATCAGTGCACACAGTTCTTCCCTGTTCATGATCACAGAATGCCGCCAACGATGGTACTTTCTAATGCCCTGGCATGTTCTTTTGACTTGAAAAGCCCTCTGTTAACCTGTCCTATTGACGTAATGACAGAAAACGATTTTTACAGGACCAACAATTGATTGAACCCGACCCACCAGGTCGTCAATCCCACGTGACTGCATGCCTCATTGGCTAATGAATTGGAGGCTTAGAACCACACCATGAAGGCGGTCTACAAACATCCGGTACAGGAGCGGAGTGAGTGCTGTCCCCTAGAGGTTCTTTTTCTGCTCCCTGTCTACGTGACGCCCCTGTTTATCATCCGCTAATGCATTTCTCTCGCCCGCCACCAGAGAGCGCGAGTGACCCGGGCTTGCGTCACACCACGACCGCTGATTCGATTGCGGTGCTTATTTTTTGCTTTGAACTGACAGCCCCCGATAGTTTCCAAACAGCCTGAGCGCAATTAGAAGCGCTCCTTGATGCGTTTGAAGCGAATCGGGTCTGTCTGAAGTATAGCCATGACGTCATAGCCCCCGGGCCTGCGTCTCCAGAACGACAAGGGTGTTGAGTGGGCTCAGGGAAGGATTCCCTCTGTTTGTCTTGGGGTTTGGGGTCAGACAATCCCCTTCCAGTTCACTACCGGAGCATTCTCCATTGTTGTGGAATCAAGGGCCACTCTTGACTTCAGTCAAAATTCCTCCAGTTGTTAAAACAAGACAAACGTTTCCTCTGGTCTCCTATGTTTCATTCATGCTTGAAAATTTTATTCAGAAGGTCCAGAAATGTTTTCCTTGAGACAGCATTATTTCATTTTTAGAATTTCATCAATGAGTGACATCCTACTGTTCTCACAGTATGCATCGAAAACAGAAAGCGTGAACCAGATTTGCAATATTTTTGAAAACAGGCACATCAGATTGTTGTGAGCAACAGCCTTTTTTACATTCCAGTTTGAAAAACGTTCGGTTTTGCCAAAACCACATAAATATGCATGAGCACTGTGTGTGATGATTACATTACGACAGAGATATTTGGTCAAATGATTTTAGAAACTCTTCAATACATACACGAGGTATGTTAACTATGGTTGACTCGAGTCCCTTAGCCACTTCGGACTTTTTCTATAGAATCAATGTGTGTGTGTGTGTGTGTGTGTGTGTGTGTGTGTGCGTGTGTGTGCGTGTGTGTGTGTGTGTGTGCGCGCGCGCGCGCGCGTGTGTGTGTTTTAATCGGTAAAAGTACATTACATATTTTATTGTAGCTCTCAGTGTGTGCCATATTATGATCCCACTTAGCCAAGGCAAAATATCCATCCACTCTACCCACCAAGATGGCGGCTCTTTTCCTGGTCATTGCAACCTGTGATCACATGACAAAGTCCCAGGGAAGGGTAGTCAATTCAGCCACATAGGTCATGGCTTTGTACCAGCAGACCCTAGTAGTCACTGGCGATTGCTTCCTTCAGACGTCTTCCTGACGGTCAGTCCATAGCTTGTGAAGGTCCGGTGTCGGATCCATGCGCCTTTATCCCTGGTCCAGCCCATTAATCCTTCAGTTTGGCTTGGTGGCTGGTCTCTCGTTCTACTTGCACGGGACGTGTGAGTGGATGAAGGCAGAGATGTGGCGCTCCCTGAAGGACGTGTGAGTGTGTGAATGGTCAGCGAAAGGCGCGGACTTGTGGTAGATGGGTGGGAGATTGTGCTGGGGGAAGACGCTGTCAGAGAAAAGGGCTCTGTCCACGTTGTTCACGACACTTCCAACGAGGCCCTCCTAGAATCGTTAGCAAAGTCAACGCGCCGAATGGAGAGAGTAAAGGAGATCGATATAGTAAGAGGAGAAATAGGAGGAATAGAGGTTCGGTGTAAGACTGAAAGAAAAACCTTGACAAACAATAGTAACAGTCACTGCAGCCGAGTAAATGAAGATACACATTTTCTTGATATGATGAAAAAAGAGATAAGTAGACAGATGAGGCACGGATATACAGATGTAAGGGCACACGTACAGACACAGACAGAAACACAAAGAGGAAGACAGGTCGAAGAACACTGAAAAACGGGTTGATTGAGAGAAGGGGGCAACAGTCAGGCACAGAGGCTGATATTGCAGCAATCTCGTATTGCTGAGATAGAGCATGTTGCTCTGTTGGCAGCTAGTCGTATCAGAGGCAGATTTATCCACCAATCCCATGACAAGGTGAATCAGCGGGGAAACCGGGGCGAAATGACGTACAAGAAACTGACAAATAGACATACACACACAAAATTACAACTGACCCTTTACCGCACCCACACATCCCACGCCAACACGCCCGCGCGCGCACATACTTTCAAGCACGCACTCAAAGTATTGCATGCACGCGCGTGCACACACGCGTGCACAAAGGGTCACGCACGCATGCAACCTCACAATGCATATGCTCGCACGAATGCCCACAGGTTATGGACGTCCATGTGTGTGAGCTCGCGTGCATACATGTACATACGCTCACACACACGCACGTGATCAGGTACATGGAAGTATGCTGGGAAGGGCCGCTGTTTGGAACATGCATTCGCAAATGCGCGCACATGCACACACACACACACACACACAAACACACCGCAAGCATGCACGCGCGAGCGCACTTTAAAGTTGCGAGAAACTATAACTTTGCACAGAGAGAGAGAGAGAGAGAGAGAGAGAGAGAGAGAGAGAGAGAGAGAGAGAGAGTTATGATCAGTAGATGCTTCCATACTCCTGACTTATACAAACAAACAAAAAGTGATCCGAACTGCGAGCCAATTCAAATGGTCAGCTATTGGTACGCGGGGATGGAAAATAAGCCATACTTTCTTTTCCAAAGGTGTCCGCCACTATCACTGTCACCACCAGTCAGGTTAACGTCAGATGGCTACACGGGTATCTCCTAAACCAGTGCATATGCCTCTGTATGCTGAGATGACCATCATGACATCAGTAACAATCGCTGCTATCACAGTTAATTGGCCTACACAGCACCTCAGTCGTGCTAGAAAATCGATCTCTGCTGAGAATAAAAGAAGTTTATATTTCAACAACTTCGTTTAACACGATAAGTGAAACTCAGCCATTTTGTCTCCATTTAATTGTTGGCATTTTTTAATTTACACATTTCATGATTGGTTATTTTCATTTCTTACCTACCTTTTTCTTTAGAGCGCCAGTCTGTTGAACCTGTACGTCGATCGTTTTTTCAAGCACCACGTTTGCTCAAAACAAATTCATCACCATTACACGTCACACCAGACGACTAAAATGCCATCGCCACACAACCCGTTCATCTTTTTCTCCCTCACCCCACCGCACTTCATCCCACCCCACCCCACCCCACCCCACCCCACCCCACCGCACTTCATCCCACCCCACCCCACCCCACCCCACCCCCACCCCACCCCACCCCACCGCACTTCATCCCACCCCATCCCACCCCACCCCATCTGCAAGAACTACTCTGAAGAGATATTCATGAAATGGGGGAAACCTCGTATCGTTCATGCAAAAATTACAGCTGAAAAGAGCAACGTTCACAGGGAGGGAAAGAGTCGTCTTTGAGCCTGAAGGAGATGCGTGAAGAATTTTTTTATCATTGTTAAAAAAGAGACACTGAGTGCCATGGAGGACATGGAACTGTGTCGCCAGAACGGGACACACACGTGGTGCCGTGCAAGTAGCGAGGACAGAGGCGATTCCCGCGTTTTGTTGTAGAGCAGTTGACCTTTGCTACGCAGCAGACTCATTACGCATTTTCCCCTCAGCAGGTCTAGTCGTTTTCCTGACTTAAAAAGCACATCATCATTAAAAGCACAGGTTTGGGGAGGCCCTCTTTAGATAATTATTTTAATCTTCCAAATCAGCTCACATTAAATGTTAACCCTCTTGATCAAAGAGACGACTTAATAATAGCATTAGGGTGGATTATCATTCCTTATAGAAGGGAGAAAAACATTACCAGTCATAAAGGAAGGTCAAGGGAATTCCCGAAATGATGTCGTCTGTTACCTCGTTACCGGCATGGGTATAAATGTCGATGGTTGCTACTTAATCAAATCTTGACATACAATCCAATCCCCATGTGATGAAAGCACTAAAGTATAAATGTCTTCGAAATTTGAATAGTTATAACCTTCATGGCTCGAAGCATATTTACCTTGCAAGTCCGTGCAGTGAATTCCATTTCACTCGATGTTTAACATGAGCCCCAAAAATGCGACTAGCGGCGCTGTATGTTCATCGTTGCTAGGCACAGACGGTGGCACACTCTAGTGTGAAGCAGTTAGAGCGCCTTTTGAGGTGTTTCAGCTGATGCACGTCTTTGACAGGAAGGTGACCTCTGCAGGAAATCGACCCAAATGGTTTCATTAAGTCGTCTCTTCGATCAAGAGGGATGAAATTAATGTGAATCATGTTGGGGATTCATGTATCCAATGAGGGCATTCACAACAAACCTCCACTTGTAAATGAAAATGTGCTTTTTTGAGTCACAACAAATCAACCAATAAAAACTACCCGACCTCTTGTGGGGGAATGCGTAATGAGTCTGCTGCGTAGCAAAGGTCAATTGCTCTACAAGGGAATGTGGGGCAGGTCAGGACGGCAAATGGAGACGCATGGCAGTGATAACGTCTCTCTCATGGCGCCAAGAGCAGGGGCGCGTTTCTTATGCAAGAAATCTCGAGAGAATCGCGAGGGCTAGGCGTTGCCTACGGCGTCTTGTTCACAAGGAGGCACTCGCTGACAACGAGGGTGGTCGAGGTAGCTCCAGAGGTCCCTTGCTGCGTCCCGCTGCAGAGGCTCGGATGATGCAAAATAGCTGAGACCGTGCCAATTGTGTTGCCGCTGATAGACTGCAGTGCCTGTACTGTGCTTCTCACTGTCCGAGAATGGAAAAGTGTACGCAGACGAAAGACTTTGCTGTTCGAGTGTTCATTTGTATATTTTGAGGAGTAGGTGTATGGGTTATTTCTGAACAAACCCTGTGACGGTCCTACCCAATGTATTATATTTTTGTGCTGTTTCGAGACACTTATCTTACGCTATATTCTCTGTACTATTTGAACGTGAAGTTTGGCTTTCTACTTTTCTGTTGTTTAAAATGCCAGAAGCGAGAGTTTGGCAGGGAGCGGCAGAAACCGTTAACAGGGCGAAGGAGAACGCCTAGGTGACGAGTTGGCGTCCTATTTTTGGGCTGTGGGAAGCTGGACGTCTGGCTGGCTCGCAGCTCGACCTCTGCTCTATTGTCTGGGCTGTTTTGAGATGCCAGACCGTTGTTCTCATTTTCTGTGCTCTATTTCCAATGTTGCTTAAAATATAAGGTCTGGCGGTAATGACCCTTTTGGCCTATTCGTCTGGGTGGTTTTAAAATCCAAAGTTTGGCGCAATAGGCTTCAACGCCCATTTCAGCATAACCAGGACACGGACGCTACTCCTGACGATTTGATTGGCTGGGGCTGATCAAGAGTAAGTTTGCTGTGGTTCTTTAGACGACGTGCGGGGAGGGGAAATTCAGTGTGCGCGTAACCTGCGGGTTGTGGAGACGTGAATGTCTAAAGAGTAAAAGCCACACTCCGTGTGCGGAGAACACGTAAAAAGAATCTCTCAAGAATCATGTACTAAGAACGTACCGTATCCCCATGTGCGATCGCGCACAGCCTGCTGTACTAGTACTACTACGACTCGTACGAGGCCAGATCGAATCGACGCAACTGTACGTGTAGTCGATCGAGGTACAGGGAGAAGAAATCCTTTCAAGACTGATTCCCCATCATCTGAGTGATGATTGAAGAAGGAACGATCCTCATTGAATCCCGCTGTCATTTTCGTCTCAAGAGGTCTTCCCTCAGTCAAAGAGGAAATTCTGGCTGAGTGATTTGTGCAAGTGTTTGTGTCGAGTGTTGTGTGTGGATACACAACCAATGTTTATGGCCTGTTTAATCTCTCTCAAAGGATTAGCCTTGTGAGAGAGATTGTGTGTGATGGTCTGAGTGACCAGAATTCTGTGGATAGAATTTCATCAGTGACGCACTCCCGAAATAGCGTCGCAAGTCAGCGTGAAAAAGACTCGCTCGTAAGTACTGTTGTTCATTCAGAGGAAGCATATTCCTCTATGTTCAGTCTGAGAGTAGACTGACAAAGATAAGAGACTGAACTGATATAATTCATCTACAGTGACATTATTTTCTTCAGTCAAGTAGTTGGGGTTAGAGGAAGCATTCCTCTACGTTCAGTTTAAGATTATGTAGGCTGACCAGCCTAATTGATTTAATCCATTTTCCCTTTTTATAGTATTCTCGTTTCTTTTGTCATGAACTAGTCATATTAAAGAATATCATTAATGCTCATGGTGTCATGTCAACTATACGAGCCTTGAGTTGAGAGTGTGAGAGAATTAATTAGTGA
>JAWQFJ010003920.1:45000-62500 GCA_034096865.1 Theodoxus fluviatilis
AAAGTTTCGACGACGACGACTTGACTGCAGTACTACAAGCTACAGCAGCGTCAACGTTCATATGCGAACAGCAGAAAGCGTTTTTAATCCTTGAAAAATGATCCCAGCGCACAACACTTGAACAAGTTCCTCCAATCATCGGGGTATAAGAAGAAGAAGACAGCGCACGGTGACATGCAGTGAACATTGCAAGTATTCTTCCCCAAAACATGCAAATAAAGTCAAGTTCAGAAGCAATTTGAACATAAAATAAAAATGTAATCTCCCTTCACATTTACCGCCACGAATAAGATATAATTCATCAGGCGTCAGCTCACAATTGATGAACTTGTCTTCACCGAAACGAAAACCTCAATCGTGGCCGCCATTTTGCTGACAGTCTTGGCATTAAATTGCTACGCAGCGCTGCCGGCGATTTTTCCCAGCGGCGCGCAGCAGAGGGTTTCACGGAAGCAGCGCTGACAGCGGCTTACAGCGGCTGAGCTTACGGAACAAAGGGCTGGTGATAATCTGACAGGTGTGGTTTGAAATCAATATATGTCTACGGTTCATTAGAAGAACAACAATAATGACAGTGATTTACGTTTTCTGCATATGCTTTTAAGTACATCGTGGTTTCAAACCGCATTCATGAAACCTCCCCCCTCTCCTCCCTCTCGCCCTCCCCCAATCCACCAACTCCTTGGGCCATTGAACATTTCTCTGTTAGTAACGACAGCAGACAAACATAAGGGCAGACATTATGTGTGCGGACAATCCTGTACTTGCACCCACTTTGGCACGCACCAGAGATACAATGCAAGCAGTATATGTGGCGTACCAGAATGACTTGCACCATCTCCACTGTGCTGGGTGTATTTCTACCCAGTGTATTCTCACTGCCGAATCAAAGCTTTTTCACACCGCGGTGTGTCCCCAATGCCCTCGAAGTTACTTGGTTTTTGTTCCGGGGTGGGGGGGTGGGGGTGGGGGGTGGGGGAAGCGAGAATGCTTCTCCAGGAGCCATGGCACAGTGAAACACCGTACCTGCATGCTGCACCGCCATCAAGGCGAGAGCAGGACCCCGTGGGTGAGGAGCTTCCACCAAAATGCCATTCCGTTTGCTACCACGATCTGTCTGCAGTTTCCCTCTGTTGGTGGAGGATGGGGATAGACCCACTGCGTCTCTCTACACGATTCGTGAAAGACAAATGATTACGGAATTGAAGCCTTGACTTGCATAGGCCTATCTTCCATCCAACTCCAATGAGTTTGGCAGTCAATGGCTTATATGGTCTATGTAGGTCAATGAGCCATAAAAACTCACCCATTCATCCGTCGATCCATAAAGCGATCCATTCATTGATCGATAGATCCATCAATCCCTCTCTCTCTCTCTCCCTCCACCCTTTCTTCCATCCATCTATCCATCTGTGCATCCATCCATCCATTGTTCCATCCATGCACAGATGCACACATCCATCTGCCTGAAGTTGAGAAAGAGCATCACAACAACCTAATTTTTAAGGTTTATGAACTCATTATCAGCTACCGAGTACATCCGTAGGGTGTACTTTTTTCTTCTCCTGGAGCTTTTAGATTTTTTTCTGACGTAGATTTAAGTGTCTGGTGACATATCAATTTGCAACACCAACAACAAAGTGTCATTTATTGCCTTACACCACAATGAAAAAAATCCTTGCAAAATCGAACTAAATTTTGTTCATTGCACTGTCTCAAAAGTTTGAATACGTTGCCAAATGAGAAATGATACTCTACTTATAAGGCGAAATGAATTGGGCTCATTGCATCCCAGATCCTGGGGGTGGGGAGGTGAGGGGGTGGAAGGGAACCTTCTCCAGTTTCATCCTTACCTTGACACTTCCATCAATGCGAAGTTTTCTTTTTACCTCGTGTGACTGGCGACTATTTCTGTCTAGCTGTCTGGAGTACCCCCAGGTCTGGAAATATGACGGGAGCTGCAGTGTCAGTTTCTTTTGACAGGGGAATTCACTCAGACGGCCTTCATCCTTGGCAAGAATTCACTTCGTGCCGTCGGGAGAGACCAATGCACAAACTCATCATTACCATTCCTCAAGGTGAATGCTTGCCAGACGGAAAAGAAGCGGCACCCCAAAGAGAAGATGGAGCATGCTCCGGAGATGCCATGGAATGCCTATGACAATGTACTTGATGTACAACCACTTTATGTGGGTGATCGCAGTAGATGGAAGGTGAATTCTCAGTCACCAAGAACTCTACGTAGTTCAACATAATGCGTGTAGGCGCACACCCATGTACTCATGAAAGCGTACATTAAAACGTGAACACACTCACGCGAGCCGGCATGCACACACACACACACACACACACACACACACACACATATATATATATATATATATATATATATATATATATATATATATATATATATATTGTGCTCAGACTCGTTCGTATTAAATTGTTCTTACACGAACGCAAACGTTCGCACGCAGACAATTAATATAGAGCATGCGTCAAACACAACAGGCACAAAAACAGTCGTGCGCGCGTGCACACATACACACACACAAATACTTACACATATTCTCTCTCTCACTCTCTCTCTCTCTCTCTCTCTCTCTCTCTCTCTCTCACACACACACACACACACACACACACACACACACACACACGCACACACACTCTCTCACTCTCTCTGACATCTGAAACATGTTTCGCAAAGGCTTTCTCATTTTTCTCGTTTCCATATTCCTCGTTTCAATGTTCATCGTTTTCATTTTCTTCGTTTCCATTTTCATCGATTCCATCTTCCTCGTTTCCATATTTATCGTTTCCAAGTTTCTTATATCCATCTTCCTCGTTTCCATCTTCATGTTTTCATGTTCCTCTTTTCCATATTCCTTGTTTCCATTTTCCATCTTTCTAATTTTCACGTTTCCAATACCTCGTTTCCATGTTCCTCGTTTCCATCTTCCATTTGTCAATGTTTGACGTTTCCAATACCTCGTTACCATGTTTCTCGTTTGTAACGTCTCGCCTTCCTCGGGGAGATGACCAAGTCCAGAAGTTAAGAGTGTCTTCAGGACTGGTATTTCCATAGATCTTTCATCGCTCTGTTCCGGCATTATGCCCCTCTCCCTATCTCCTTCTTCTCTCCCCTAGAGTTCCATTTTCGAACGAGAACACACATGTACATACACACACACATACACACACACACACACACACACACACACACACACTCCTCACCCGCGATCTCACTTCACACTTAAAAAGGGAGAGTGGCGTCCCATCCAAACTTCAGAAATCATACTACCCTTTCACAATCTTTTCTCTACCCTCTCTACTTCTCCTTCCCCTTTTCTCTCCCTTCTTCCCCCTCCCCCTATCCCCACCCCTTCCTACATCACCCATCCTTCCTCCCACCCGTTTTGCCACTCACTCTTCTTTGTCATATCTATAGCAATTGCCATCATTCTCAGCCCTAAAACCCTTCCAAACCGCTTTCATCGTCCCCCACACACCTCCTGCCTACCCAACATCCTACTCCTCAATTTTTCACTCACCCTCTTTGCCTCAACATCCCCCCCCCCCTTACCAAGACCCTGGGGCCAAACGTTCCAATCTGTTTCGCTTGCCCGCTCGTGGCTGGAGTGCCGTCGTCAACGGCTCGGTCCCTAGGGTACGTCTCAAGCGTTCAGGACTGTGGACGCAATATCCAGGCATTCTATGGCTAATGTCCTGATTTATTCATGGAGGGGACAGGGATCGGGTGAGAAAGATGAGTGAGAGTGAGTGAGTGGGTGGGTGGATGGGTGGGTGAGTGAGTGAGTGAGTGAGTGAGTGAGTGAGTGAGTGAGTGAGTGAGTGAGTGAGTGAGTGAGTGAGTGAGTGAGTGAGTGAGTGAGTGAGTGAGTGAGTGAGTGAGTGAGTGAGTGAGTGAGTGAGTGAGTGAGCGAGCGAGCGGGGGAGCGGGGGAGCGAGAGAGCGCGGGGAAGCGAGGGGACGAATAAGTGAGCGAGTGAGCGAGTGAGTGAGTGAGCGAGCGAATGAGCGAGTGAGTGGGCGGGTGGGTGAGTGAGTGAGGGTGTGAGTGATGAATAAAAGATTGAGAGAGAGAGAGAAAGGGAGTGAATATGAGTGAATGAGTGAGCGAGTGATTGAGTGTGTGAATGAGTGAGTAACTGACTAGTGAGTGAGAGAAGGAGTGAATGAGCGAGTGAGTGGGTAGCGAAAGCATGAGTTGAAGACGAATGAGTGAATGCGTGAATGGTTGCGGGATGAGAAAGCGAGCCATGCAGTGAGTAGAGACAGTTACTATAATGAGGGGAAAAGGGGGAAGGAATGATGTACGTGTAAATGAGTAGACGAGCTAAGCGAGTGATCGAGGAAATCGGCACGTATGTGAGCGTTTGAGGGTGAGTTAGTCGTTCTCTATGCCAAAGTGGTGCATTCACTTGTCTAGATTTATGCAGCGGAAGCACTCCTAATGGGCACATGGGAACCATTTTAATTCAGGCGATACAGCAGACTTCCCCCTTGCTTGCGTCGTAGAGAAACACAAGCAGCAACAAAATCGAATTTCAAGGCAATCACGCAGAGCCTAAGACGGCTCCACATGCTCTACAGCTTATTCCCTAAATAAGAGTCTGAAATTGTTCGGCTCGTTCCGAGTTCAGCTGTATCTGCACAAACTGATTTTACTGTTCCCTGCCAATCCCAAGCAGTGTACGTAGAGAGAAAGACACGAGAGAGGGGCTCGTTGTATGAGCTCAGAAAGACAACTTGTTACAAGGGAAACATCCCAGCTTGGGGCAGAAAAGGCTCGTAAGCAAACCATGGAGACGCAGAAAAGACGGTTGAGCTATTTCGTCAGACCTTTCGACGCCGTTAGAATTCTCATCGATTACCCTAAGTATACTTATACGAAGACTTTATTTTTCTTAGATTTACGACGCATACTGCAGAGCTTGAAGGTAATGGAATTTAACGTTTATTCCGTAATTTCTACAACACATAAACGTTTATGGTAATCGACATGTATGTTGTAATTCGTCGATATCTTCATGTTTCAGCATGAGATTAAAGCAATAATCTTAAGTACGAAAAGTTCTCGAACAATGTATGCGGCCATGAAAGATAACTGACGATGTATGTACATGCTCCGAAGTTCGTTTTCTGTGTGCAATGTAAGTTTAATTTGTATAGTTGCAAGGCTGGCAACATGCAAACGTGAGTGCGCGCGCGCGAGCATATGTGTGTGTGTGTTTGTGTGTGTGTGTGTGTGTGTGTGTGTGTGTGTGTGTGTATGTGTGCGCGGGTGCACTCGAGCATATGTGTGTGTGTATCGTGCGTGTGTGTGTGTGTGTAAGTGCGTGCATTTTTGCGCGCGGGTGTGTGCGTGCGTGCGTGCGTGCGTGCGTGCGTGAGCGCGCGCATAGCCCAGAACATTTACACAAACGTTTTCACAATTGCTTCCCCAAAGGTAATGAAGAAAATGACGGAATCTTCAACCCTGAGAAAAAAGAGAACTCTAAGCCATTTCTCCCTACACCCGCATCAACTTACACTACACGGAAGCAAGGTCATCAGGTACCGACCCCTGTGACGTGGCAGAGGCTGCGTTACGTAGCTAGGAGATTCCATGAAGAGGCTGGAGCCAGACGGGTAAAACTAAAAGGGGGTGAGAGGAGAGGGAGGAGAAGGGGGGCTGTTACCACGAACGCTGTCTAGGGGGAGACGGATGGGCAAACGCCGGCCACCTACTTAATCCAGCCACGTCAGGCACTATTAAGCTGCTCGTTTGTTTGTGGAGAGAGGGAGGGGCAGCCACGCCAGAGACGTCAGACTCTGGCCCCGTCCATTCGCCTTCTCAGACGTCCGCCAACTCGTTTAAATCACGAGCCACCCCTCTTTTTCTTTGTCTTCCAGTGCCGACCTTCTCCAGACCGACCAGAAAGCGTTCTGAAATCCAGGGTCTGGTGAGGCAATCCCCCGAGGCTGAAATGAATGTTTCCATCTGTGCTGCTCTAGGCGTCGGTAAACTTCGGGCATCGGAACCCGAGGCAGCAGAGAGAGTTCGATGGAGACAACTTGTTTGAGAAAGAGTGGCAACAGAGAGGATATATATATATATATATATATATATATATATATATATATATATGAGAGAGAGAGAGAGAGAGAGAGAGAGAGAGAGAGAGAGAGAGAGAGAGAGAGAGAGAGAGAGAGCGCATGACGTGCAAATCAATAATAGCAGTGTCGCTTAGCACGACAACCCAATTTCAGCATGTACTGAACTCGATTAAACTAAATCGCTAAATCTGCTTGAAAGAAGGTTGGCGTCAAACAGCTTGACTCCTAAGAAATGACAACGCAAAAAAAGACAATCTTTTCCCACAGTAGCTAGATGCTACCTTTGTAGGGTCAAGCACGATTAATCACACAGCTGATACAAACAACTCGCACCACTTCGTGCATTGCTATGCATTCGCAATTTCATGACAGATGAGAAAAGCACCTTGCCGTAGCCACTTTGAAAAACGTCACGCACTTTCCAGAAAAAATTTGATGAATTGCAAAATGCCGCAATATCAGTTCGTGGACATTAATCGAAATCGTAAATTAATCATTACTTGCAGGCAAACCATTGCGACTTGGCTCTCTGGAAAATTAGTTTGTATGATATTCTCAGTGGAGGTTTCAATCTTTACGAATAAATTTGACGTTTTCCCAATGAGCTTTGTATGATACGTGCACGAGCAGAGATATCGGATTTTACTAGTTCATCAACATTCTGTTTGAAGATTCTCAATGGCTGATGAAAAAAAGGGAATTCGGAGATTTCAATCATGAAACGAATTCAAATTTCCTTGTTGACGTCAATGGCATCCTTTTTGAAAGTGCAAGCGAACGTTTTAGATGTACAGTCAGATTTTGGGAATGCTCAGCTTAAAGTTACGCATCACGATTTTAAACTTTTTCCACGACGAAACGCATTCTCCTCGAAGTGACAGTTATCGAATAGATTGCTATACCAAATTAAATCCACTAATCTCCATCGGATAGTTGTCGATTGACTAAAACGTACTGAATCAAGCCACCAGTCGACCGACCGACTCATTCTGTTGATGTTAATATCAGTGCCACGACTGTTGGCAGGTCAGTCTTGACGAGCAATTGCTGGATTGCACACCGACATGTTCGAATTTTGCGTATAGTGATTGCCTGTGGCTGTTTGACAGAAAGATTGATTGGTACAAGGTTACGCGAGTCGTAGAACAGTTGCTTGAATATTTGGATGTGGAGGTGACAAGTCGTGTGTCACCAACAGAGCAATCAGTCAGTCAGTCGGTCAGCCAGTTAGTCATTCCACGAATTAATCGGTAGTTTAGTTGGTCATTTGGTCGGTCAGTCAATCAGTTTATCAACATCGCAGACGCATTGCTGCCCTGGACATGTGAGACGAAGCAGGATTAAAAACTTATGGGAAATATATTTTATATGTCAATGACGATGACAAAAATGAAATTGAAGATGCTTGCCGCCGCTGCCCTCGCTGCTGCTGCTGCTGCTGCTGCTACTACTGCTGCTGCTGCTGCTGCTGCTGCTGCTTTTGTTATTGCTAAATTCATTGTTATAATCATTCTTGTCTTCGTCGTTGTTATGGTAGTCGCTTTCTTCTTGAACCGAAGAAGACACTACGGCGCAGAGCATGTAGTGCAAAAAGGTTTGTCATAGAAATGATGGAGTGCGTTTCCTTCACAGATTTATCTCTTTGCTTCGTCTGCCCTCTTCCTCCATCCCAACCCCATTTCGTTCCCCATTCTCTCCATCCATTTTCTTCATTATTCTCTCTGTCCTTCTTTCCACCCTTTTCAAAGATTGTATTCTTCCGTGTTCGCTTCCTTTCTTCCCTCTGTTCCCTTTAATCTGAAGACGTAGATCAAAAAGATTGCTCCCACCTCCGAAGTTTCCCAGGAGATCCTTCCTAATCCTTCTCAGCCAGGTAATCCAATCGAACTCATTGCCTTACATCCCAAGTTCGATACGAATCCATCGACTGACGTCGACACATATCACTTTCACGCCCCTAATCCAATCCCAAACGGCAAAACTGACCAGGAACCGTTCACTGTGAACAAGTGACGTTACGTGGAGTAGGCAGAGGCCGCAGGGCGTGGAGTGACGTTTTTTGCGACGTTGCCCAGTTGAGAGACGCCGTCTGCTGGCGTCACCTTTTCCAGTTGCTTGCGTCTCCCATCCATGCCGGTAAAGCTGCTGGTGGCAGCCTGCTATTAGCCCACGTCCAATCCACGCTGAAAGTTGCGTGATCTTTGCTGATGTCCCTGCAGTCAGAAACGGATTGGTCCTTGTTCTTTTAAGATTTTTTACTCGCTAGGAGGGGATAAGGGAGAAAGAGGGGAAAGGAGGAGGAGGAGGAGGAGGAGGAGGAGGAGGAGGAGGAGGAGGAGGAGGAGGAGGAGGAGGAGGAGGAGGAGGAGGAGGAGGAGGAGGAGGAGGAGGAGAGGGAGGGAGAGAGGGAGGGAGGAAGGGAGGGAGGGAGGGAGGGAGGGAGAGAGATGGAGAAGGTGGAAGAGAAAAAGGAGGAGGAAGAGAAAAAGGAGGAGGAAGAGAAAAAGGAGGAGGAAGAGGCGATGTCACACTTAGGAACATAATGTAGATTTAGAACCGATATGCACGTTTTGAGTGTAAACGATTACGTCTAGACACTTTCTGCTGGAGTCGACCATGGGAAAAGTACCAGCTAACCAGAAAGAGCAAAGATCAATGGGGGAAATAGCGGAAATAACAATGTCAAAATTGCTTACGAGAAAAAGACGCTGAAACTGGTACGAGGTGAACTGGCATCGTTGTAGAACTTTCTTCGCAGTTTCAGAGAGCCGAGTTAAACAGTTCAGGCTTAGTTGACCAGAGTGTTTTCTCTACGTGGCACCGCGACAGCTCTCCCTCCACACCCCCAATCCCTCCCACTTAAAGTCGGGTTCAACACGGGGGGAGGGGGGGTTACCGGGCTGGAATTGGTCTTAGTGGGGAGGGGCGAAGCGGAGGGAAGGGAGAAGAGGAAGTGAAGCGTTGCCAGATAGCGACAGAACTGTCCGTCTTCTGCCAGGGCTATCAAGGCACGGCATCTGGTCGTAGCTGAATGGTCAATTACGCCAGCCGTCAATATACTTTCGACCCCGTCATTGCGGAAGTTTCAGGGAGAACCGTCTTGGATTCGTTTCCCCTGGGTGGACGGCTTGCTAAATCTGTTGCCGTGGTTGGGAGGGACAGATCGATGGAGAGATCTACGAAGGCAAATTTTAGGACATGCGTCCTGAACGATTTCATTCAAGGAGGAAAAAGTACGAGCCAAAGACGAGGCTGGGTTCTCTACGTCTGGGGAAAGTAAATTGCTGCAATGCAGTTGATGCAAAAAGGCAAACTTCGAACTGGTCAACACTTTCTGTTTTCCCATGAGAGTAAATGTATGTACAATTTCCCATTTCCATTTGAGCTTATTTGTCCGTGACAAAAGAAACCCGCAAAACCTCAAACAATTGAACATGATGAAGAGGTCACAGTCTCTGACTAGAGTTCACAAAGGCGTGTGCACGACCAGGGACAACAGTACTTTGACTGGCTAGGACAGGCCTAAATCTGCACGGAGTTGGACAACGTCAATTTATCTGCCTGAGGACTTTGAGGAAACCCTCTGAATTTAATTCTGGCGGACTGCTCTAGATTCGTGCCATGCAGTCGGTCTCAGCATGTTCGCATCACTCCGGGTCAAAAACCAGACTTTGCTTTTGTGGCGTCTGCTGCAAGATTGCAAACCCACACCTCGAAAACTGCACCGAAAACATATGGCCTTGCATGAGAAAAACAAGCTAAACTGTCAAAAGAGACAAAATTATATTTGTCAGCCACAAAAGCATCTAAGGTTTTTTTTACATTCAAATTCAAGAGAAAACAAATTGTTTATGGCGAACATTATCATTGTCTTCTAAATTTTGTGTGAAACTACAGAAAACAATACTTTAGAGTTTTCCGGACGATTATTTGAACACTGTTACTGCGGCTTATCTAAGTTTATCATGCACATACCCATTATTCTGCCCTTGTAAAGATTGTACACGTGTAAGCGCATCCGATCCGCAAACACTTTGAAATCGCTGAAACATGAACCTGCTGAAACGCATGTGTGTGCGTTCCTCATCTAACTGAAGTTCAACTGGGTCCTATGCGCAACCCGAGACAAAAGCAGTTCGTGCGGACTGGGTTCTCAGGCCAGTCTGACAGTCTGGACAGGGACCGTGGAGGGTCAAGAGCCTGTGCGTTTTGAGGGACCGCCTTCGGCTGTATTCTCCTGGAATGACGACATCGCCCACCACAGCCTTTTTCTGTTTGCTGATGATGCCGTCCTTTTCCCCTACACGTCTGCCAAATGAAGTAGGAACCTTCCAGTGCTTGACTCTGCCAGAGAGCATCACGGAGTTAGATGAACTTGGCAGGATTTGATGCCAATTGTCCTGCCGAGGAAGCTGTGTGACAAACAACCAATCTGAGCTTCCAGCAGTCCACGAGGAAGAGAAACGCCATAAATCACGAACCCCTATTGAATCCCCTCTCCGGATTCTGCGTTCGTTCCATTCCTCACTTCCCCTCTCTCCTTGGGCAAATATAGTTTTGGGGATCAAGATAGAGGGAGAGGAAGGATGCTGGTTTTTCTGGGGTTGTGGAGACACTCGATTGAGGCCGTAACGGACGTGATCAACGATAGAGAGGACTCGCAGATCGATAGCCTTCAAGTCTTAGCACACGCAGCGTCATCGGGCCTACGAGACTACGATCAGTGATCATCCCCAACTTCATCCCAACCCCAAACCCCAAAACCCCCTCTATTCCCTCCCCTTTCTCGCCACTAATCTGCCGACCTAGTAACCTCTTCCTGCTCCCGAACAGTCCAACCTTCTCGTTCCACATTTATGGTCCGCTGCGGTTCCCTCGACTTTACCCAAGCTGAGTGGCTACTGAGATAGAACGGACCTGACCGTGACAGCAAAGATGATTAGTTTTTTTGTGTACAAATAAGATTGACTCTCTTTATTCACCTTAGTTATTTTCGTCGATCGCGAATCGAAGCATATAATGAGACATTCTGGGTGAAATTCATGGCTGCATGGAAAACACAAACTGTGTCCTCTTATGAAATCAGTCGGTAGTTGAAGACGAATGTTGAAAAGCTTTCCCGCGTTCCATGATGTACACAGATTTATGAATAGAAACGGAAAAGAAAAGCTAACGAAAAAATCGCGCTGCCTTCGACAAAGATGGTGCCACAAGAAAATCTAATGAAATGGAAAGTAATTATCAGCACTTTCCTCTATCAATCATGTCCTCTTCGAGTGGTCGGAATGCAATGATGGTACATGATGATGACAAGGATGAGAATATTCATTAAACGCACTGATTTCTGGACTGCAAGAATTTGGCAAAGGACGACGTTTTGGATAACCCACGTCATCAGGGGTGTATTCAGACAGACAGACAGAAAGACGGACGAACGGACGGACGGACGGACGGACGGATGGATCGACGGACGGACGGACGGTCGGATAGACGGACGGATAGACAGACAGACAGACACACACACACACACACACACACACACACATCCCCGCGTGCACGTACGTATGCGCGCTCATACACACACGCGCGCGAGTGCACGCTCGTACACGCACACACGCACGCATAGAGACAGAGAGAGAGAGAGAGAAAAAGAGAGAGAGAGAGAGAGAGAGAGAGAGAGAGAGAGAGAGAGAGAGAGAACTCGTACTCGAACTCGAACTCTTTTATTGTTAGGCCACCAGCCCGTACAACAATGATTATTTGTTTCATGACTCATTTGAATTAGGATTATTATCTTTTTCTCTCTTTTTGAAAGCAAAATACAAATATGCTGCCAAGTTTCTAATCACAGCTTCATCCTGCGACGATAAAATATCCACCAGGTCATCGGTATCATTGAGAAAGAGAGAGAGAGAGAGAGAGAGAGAGAGAGAGAGAGAGAGAGAGAGAGAGAGAGAGAGAGAGAGAGAGAGAGAGAAGAAAAGTTAATTTGTTGAGGCTGCCGGCCTATTTTTAAGATTCCACCGGTACGAAGTCCGTTTCAGTTCTCTGATACTTCGATTGCACACAGCTTTACAATACACATCTCCTGAAAAAATCCATCTGTTTCAACAGAGTTTACAGCCTCAGCTGTTCTTGTAAATGCTACTAGAAAAAGTATATTCACTGATCTTACGAGAGAGAGAGAGATAGAGAGAGAGAGAGAGAGAGAGAGAGAGAGAGAGAGAGAGAGAGAAAGAGAGAGAGAGGGAGAGAGAGAGAGAGAGAGAGAGAGAGAGAGAGAGTTGGTACCAACGATGTCGTGTCACACCTTTTCAGAGGATGTGCAGATAATGCTTACATTAGTTCACAGTGACATACTTGTCGATGGGTCATGATAGGGCTGATGACATTTCATGAATTCCGTGGGTGAGAAAGAGCTGAAAGAGGGTTGACACTCCCTCTGTCTACCCTGAGTGAAGACGTACTACTCACTGAGACAGCTTTGAAGGTGAAATATTTACCAGGCTCCGGACGCTAGAACACAGACACACACGCACACGTTTGCATGCACACACACGCACGCATACATGCACACACACACACACACACACACACACACTCACACACTTATAGAGAAAGAAGCTATGAGAGCAAGAGAGAGAGAGAGAGAGAGAGAGAGAGAGAGAGAGAGAGGAGCGAGGAAAGGGGGATAGATAGAGAAAGAGAGAGAAAGAGAGAGAGAAAGAGAGAGAGAGAAAGAGAGAGAGAAAGGGAGAGAGAGAAAGAGAGAGAGATGATAACGGGAAACGAAAGGAATTATATAATTATTACCAGGAAAAATATGTAGACAGAAGGTCAAGCGGATAAGTCAGAACATCAAATTAAATTATCTAGCAGTACTTCTTACATATCGCGAAAGCATTTGTACCCTTTGATTAGATTGTACATGGACCCTACCAATTTCATCAAGAAATGCGTACCGCCATACACAGGAGAGAAAACAACAGCGAACGGTAGTTTACTGCAAATGACAACACTCCAAGAGAAATAACTTCTTCCAGCTGTGACGACTACACCATTCATCTATCACAGGAAGCGAGAGTTCAGACGCAAAGTCAACAAGAGATCGTCATTGTCTCCCCAACTGTTCCACGTTCAATTTCCAGAATGCTCCATTTTTGTGCCAGTCATTGTTGTCTTGATATGTAGCTTCATCCCCATGCATTCCCCGTTTCGTTCACGCACGCACTACCTTTTATGTCGGCCGCCATAACTTGATGTCAAGGTGCATGCAGAGAAAAAACCACAATGAAAACGTGTCTGCGGTTTGCAAATGGCCACAGCCGAGCCTCAGTTCTGGTAACCGAAAACTGCAGCTGTGATTCTTTGTTAATATGGCAAGGAGGGAAGCGAGCGCGTTCCACTCCATTTGGGTGATACAAGCGCCATTGGGTAATACAAGCGATATCAGCGCCACGAGGAAGAAAGAACCTGCGGTAAAAAAACCCTAATGGGAAAAAGCATGGCTCCTACCCTTCCGAGAGTCACTAGGGACTCGAACAAATGAGTAACCAATCGGTACATGGAATGTACATCACCACACACTCGAATGGCACCCGGAAAGCAAACTCCGGGAGGCGCGATGGACATCAATCAAACGGGAAAGAGGGGCAGTACTGGAAGTACCATTCGAAAACGACGCTGCAAACCCATGTCCAGGAATTGCCCAATTATACAACGAATAAAAATTGGGGGAGGCCTGGTGTACGTCAAGTAAACGGGAAATTTAGGGGCTGTTCCCAAATACAATCAAACGTGAACATCAATCCACGTGAAAAGAGGGGCAATATAATCAAACGTGAAACGTGGAGCAGCTCTGAAATAACGATGCAGAAAAATGACGCCGCAAACACATGTCAAAGAAAAATCCCAAATGTACAAAAAAAGAAAATCCGGGAATGGGGAGGCACTATGTACGTCAATCAGAAGTGAGGGGTGTGGGGCTGTACCGAAAATAAAATCGAACGTGAAAGGTAGGGTAGCTCCGAAGTCACAATTCGGAAAAGTCGAATTATCATCGCAAGCAAAAGAACTACGAAATGTGGGTGGCTGGAGGGGCATGAGGGTGGATATTGAAAAGATAAATTTTTTATACTCGCTTAAATTGAACTGCTTGTTGCTGTCCCTCGCTCTGCAGTGGAATTGATAGCATCTGTTGGCCATCACGTGTGAGGGGAGCCCTGCGCATGCGTGTTACCGGTTCTGCGCACGGAAAATTATCCAGTTTTGCCCGGTCACGGTGGCCTATTGTTCTGGCGCCCTACATAAATGATTTCCCTACGTGTAAAGCTCTTTTATGTTGACCGCCATAACTTGATGTCAAGGTGCATGCAGAGAAAAAACCACAATGAAAACGTATCTGCGATTTGCGAATGGCCACAGCCGAGCCTCAGTTCTGGTAACCGAAAACTGCAGCTGTGATTCTTTATTAATATGGCAAGGAGGGAAGCAAGCGCGTTCCGCTCCATTTGGGTGATACAAGCGCCATAGCGCGGACAGCCTCCGTCCAGGCTGTCCGCGCCACGCCCAAATGGAAAGGCGAGTCCCAACCGCCCCCCGCGTTCGTGGAAGGAGGTGTGTATTACTGCAAGGCTGAGACACCAGCAGAGCACCGGATGTAACGGCGGAAGGCGGAGGACCTCCGGCGGCCGAGCATGCGGATTTGTTCATCCGAGAGGCCGTGATGTCCTGCTGTAGAGGCGGCCCCGATGCGAAAGCTATGCCCTTTAAAGGCGCGGGTGTCGAGCTGACAGAAGGCGAGAGCGGCCTGAAGTTGTGATGTAAATACCGATCGAAGAATTGGGGATCTCGACAAGGACTGGAAGAGTGGGCCAGGGAGGGGCCCCCGTAGGGTTAGGTAGCGCTCCATGTGCACAACGGGGATGGATGGATGGATGGATGGAGTTTAAGGGCTTATCAGCCTTGTAGGCTATATTAGGCCACAACGATAAGAAACACTTCTATCATGGTAATAGAACTCTCCGCGACAGCGGAGTATAGTATAATTCACTAAACTAGTGATATAAAATCAATAAAATATAGTCCCACAGCCCAACAGCCAGCAAAGGTAGTGCATAGCCTTCAAACACGAAAAAGCATAATTACGAAAGGGCAAAATGTCACATCTCGATGTCCTTGACACCGACAATGCATTGAGGGATAGGTGGATGGAGCCCGAGGGCTCATCAGGTTTTAAGGTCATTCAAGGCCACAACATACTTTCACCGAATAAAAATGTGCAATTAAAAGATTACCACAGAAGAGGTAAGTAGAGAGATATCGAAAACAATTAAGATATAGTACAACTCATATACGAGAATAATACTCAGAATCTATATATAAAAATATCACAGCAAGAGGATTTTTTTTAATGCCAGACAGACTGCTCGACCCACTCCGTAGATGAGCAAGTCGAGGGCACTCCACCAGAACGTGCCGCATGGTAAGCCTGCACTGGCAGGTGCGGCACTCCGGTGGAGGCTCCGACCGCAACAAATAGTAGTGGGTCAAAACAGAATGGCCGATCCGGGAACGGCAGAGCACAACTTCCTCTCTTCTCGTGAGCCATGCACAACGGGGCACAAAAGGGCGTGAGCCTGGGGATGGATCTTGAGAGTGAACGGCTGACCAGTGGAGTGCATGAAGGAACGGAATGTGAGTGTCTTGTGAGCGGGAGTCAGACGGATTTGATCATACTGTAGGAGGTGTGGATTGTGGGCGGCTGGGCTGGGGAGGTCAATCGCACCCAGCCAGAAAAGCGCGTGGAAGGCGAGGCAAAACATGGCCTTGAAGAGGCAACGTTGGTAACCGGGAGTCGTGGAGTGGTCGAGGGCAGCAAGGAGGCTTTACTTTTCGATCATTGGCCTACTGGATTGATTCGTCATTGGGGGCTGAAGACAACTACGGAAACCGACAGATGGAACCCACGTAGTCATTTACGAGACTTGAACGGTCTCTACTGTGGGCGAAGTATTTCTATTCGATGCTGTCTGGCTCACGGCTGCATCGGAGATTAGTCCATTTCCTTTCGTCTTCTCTGTTCTCACAGGTATCCTGCTTTGCTCCTGGATAGAGAGAATGGATGCGGGTTAAGCATTTTGCTCAAGGATGCAACTCCAGGATCCGAGCAGTGCCAAGTGCTGTAGTCGCTGGCATTCAGTGATCGCAGGAGAATGTGATAACCACTGGATAATGTATCATGATAATGGATGGGGTTTCAAGGCCTATCAGTCATTGTAGACTATGTAAGGCCATTCATCGAGAAAAATCAATAGAGTTTTTTAGAATGAGGGCAAAGAAAATCAAGATTTCCCTAGTTATCAGCCTCTTACGAGTCGTGTAGGGAGACACTGTGAGTCTATTCTTGTAACCCCAACCCACAGAGGAATGATAACCACCGGACCGAAGCCCCGCTTTATGGTAATGACAATTGCTGTAAATATGCATTAGTTTCGTGCTCTGGTCATGCAAATACAAATTAGCACGTGAGAGATGCAGATTTACATATTTGTAGTTTCAGCAGCAACAACTAATCACTCCCTAGAGGAACGTAATGGAACGGACAATCGAGGACATGACATAAACGCTTTACAAGTTTCAATCATCGTGGCGCATGAACGTCGAGTTATCACGTGGAGTCCTCGTCGATAATGATAGCCCACAGCACATACCTCTATGGAAGGAAACATCTTTGATGAATTCAAAAACTGGAATATAACGTATGGGGAACAAGAGGCAACTGTACCCATCTCCCTTCAAATGGGCAGCGCAAACAGTTTCTCCTCCTTTAGAGCATTAGAAGAGGGGCAGAGGATGTCGGGTCAGAGCGAATGAAGTCATTCAGACTGAACGACTCCTCCCGTCAGAAACGCCCAGGGACCAGGAACATCAGTGCTGGCGATTGAGGCATCGACCATCGGTCATAACTTGTCATGAGCCGTCCCTCGTGGCCAGAATTCTGACGGCACGAGCAGCGCGTGCTTGTCCGCGACTCTTGTGATGCTGGTGTTGACTCGGGAGCGTTCCCCAAACAGCCCCGAGTGATTCACTTTTCGTGTAATGGTCCTCCACGAGGCAGAAGTGGCTGGAACGCCAGACGCGGAGCTGAGATGCGAGCAGCAGTGTTCACACCATCGACAGAGAGTTTTTGTCACATTGTGTCGTGGCGTACCTCAGCCGAGAAAACTGTTCGTTTCCCCCCTCTGTTCCCTTGATGGAATGGATCTGTTGATGGCTTTACGTCGAGTGGCAAAAGCGCAGCTTGTAACATGAAGCAAGCGCAGGTTGTTTTGTGAACTGCAAAAATATATAATTATGCAGTAAAAACAGTTTGATGCTG
>JAWQFJ010003920.1:67500-75000 GCA_034096865.1 Theodoxus fluviatilis
GGGTCGATGTCTCAGAGAAAACCTGCCAAATGGAGGGGGAGAACGCAGAGGGCTTTCATAAGCTCGCTTCACGGACAGAATCAACAACCTGTGCTAGACGTGGATTGCTAAACTAAGAAACGAACGTCAGAGAGCGGCAGAAAGACACGAAGACTTTGAGGTGTAGGAGGCGAGAAGAGGATGAAAAAGAGCCGAGCAACTCTCCCACAAAGAGTTGTGCGCGAGGCGTGAAAAGTAACGATGCTGGCGATAGAACTCTCCATGAGCCGCCATTCGTAAGGGTTTCGTCCTGCGGTGCAGCTCGAATGAGTGTTGGCCAAAGGGTGTCGTTTTCACGGCGGTCGTTTCTCAAATACATATCGATTTTTTTGTAATGGTGAGTTTCTTCTGAGAATGCCATTCTCTGAGTGGTGCCGGTCTTAGAGTAGTTTGCCTGGACAGGAATGGCTAATTCGATTTCGAGTCTCGGGAGTTTCTCTCGCGACAAAGATATCCATTTTTGCTAAGCGTGGCCATGACACGAGAATTAGAAGCGGAAATCAGACCCTTTCAGGAGCAACACGAAACAGTGGAAACAAGCCGGAGAGCCACTAGTCAGGGGTTTTGGTTTGTTGTTATTGACAATTTTAGATGGAAAACGACCTTTGTTAGTTTGACATAAGTTCAGTCTGTTGCCACGCAATATAATAAATCAGTACGTGGAGTTTTCACATTGCAGTCGTGCTGATTTACGAGCTCTGGCACGACAGAAACAGATATGCGCAGAGCGAGCAGTCATTCCTTTCTCACAGATGCAGTGCTGCAAAGACTTCACAATTCTTCCACTCGCTGCTTCGATTTCCCGCCTCTGAAAGTTCAACTTTGCTCCTTCGATTTGAGAAGATCTAACGGTGTTGGATAAGGACGAAAACCCCATGGGAAGAAGTTTATTCCCAACGAGTTCTTTCCTTTCTTAATTTTTTTCTTTTACGTCTGCGACTTCTTGTTATTGTGTGCAATGCGCTGACAGCATTTTCTGGCTGTGGACTTAGGACTCTAAGGTGGCGCGCTCATATTGCTTGACCCGAGTTTACTTGCGGCTAATGGGTTTGGTGTTCGAAGCTGCACAGATTCCAGAGTTGCATCCTCAGGCAAACTGCTTCATTCACATTGTGTCTACTCAGCCAGGAGTAAAATGGGCACCTTTAATAACCGAGCTGGAGAAATAGTGAAAAATGACTTGGTATGTTCATTCGCAGTTTGGTCACATGTTCTGGAGGGAGTAGAGGTGGTGATGGAGAGGCTGTAGGAGTGCCTCGAGGACCAGGGAGAAAAATTGTGCGGTTTGAGCATGCATTAATGAGTAAAACTGTGCAATAAAAACGTCTATGCACTACAAAAAGTGTCACACTCACGCTGACTATTTTAACAATGATTATGCCTCGCCCCCCACCCCTAAACCCGTTGTCTTCTTCTCCTCCCCCCCCCCCATTCCGTATTCCTCCTTCTTCCTCGCTCTTCGCTTCTCCGCCCCCCACCCCACCTCATTTGCTCATCCCCTCTTTCTGTCTCCTACATATCTCCCTTTCTCCTTTCCTCAAGAGGTCCTTCCCTTCCGATCCACATCCCCCTCTTCTTTCATTCTGTTCCATCTTTGTTCACCTCTGCTCTTTTCCCTAGACTGTTTTTTTGGTCTCACTGATGGACAGACAGGCCGAGGTTTCCGGGTACCGGATGAGGCAGACAGGCCACAGTGGAGTCTGAGCAAAAAACGCCCCCCCCCCCTCCCCCATCCCCGATGAGATAAGGTACTTCGTAGAAGAGGCAATCTCCTGCAAGGTAATTCTTACTTATCTCCCTCCTCTTCACGGAAGAGAACTTTCTATGCATATGTAAATCCGCCGACACACTTTCTCATCAATCTCTGGGTCGCGGCAACATTCCCAGAATCCCTGTGTATTCTGATGGACTAGAGCTTCGAGCAAGAGTCGGATTGGAAAGGAATTTGGTGAGAATAGTCTTCAAAGATATGCGATATACTGGGCAGGCTGTCATATACTAATCTATTCGCCGTCATCTTCGACATTCGTGTAAGAAACCGCCATCAGAAAACTCACCGCTAAGTTCATAACGTCAGCACCGAATGAGATCATGTCAATGTAGGTAAAGATCGGACGTTCATCTCCAGCTGAGAGCAAATATACTTGTCAAAAAAATCTTCATCGTCGAAATGTTGTTCCGACACAATCCATCGATCACAGTTCAATCGGCCAGAGGCCGAAACCGGACAGTGAACCGCGAGCCACCGGGTCACGTGTACTGCCAGGCCAAATCTGCGCCGTCCATGCTCGGCACGTGGAGATCTGGCAAAAACGATCCCTTCCGACCATGCCTCACCTCGAAAATCTCTGATTAGCCTAGTTTGAAGAGCGTCACTGCTCTCCTCGCTAATCGGCCCATCGCAGACCCCACGTATCTGTTTAATACGGTTCATGCCAACCACTGTGTAATCCCTCGTAACGCTGGAATTATTACTGGAGTTTATCTTAGCGATCAAATGGTGACGTCACGGCAGGGGGACCAATAACATTTAAACCTTCGTCTATCCACAAGTAAAGACTTTGATTGGATTTGGTACGTGTGTACTGAGACAACACGCCAAACCGACTACCGAAAGCTTGGTTATTTTAAGTCAATTCCGGGCCAGGTGGTTGGACATTCTATTGCAGTTGTGTGTTATTAACTTGCCTATTTGGGTTATCAAGGTCCATGCCCGGAAGTGTGGATTGAAAACATCGCTGTGCCTGTGAAAGAAAATTTGGAGAGAAGGACTGCGTTCCAGTCGTTGCTGACGAAGGTCGTGTCAGCATTATGAATTATGCCAAAACCGTATTCTACTGAGTGTTTTTTCTCCTTTCGCAACATGTTCCACCTCTACGGCCATGCGCAGTAGGCGGTTCTGGCCATTTTATCCAGAGACAGCGTCTGAAAGCTTGCAATATTGGTTTACTGGTATGTAGTGAGAGCGGTCCGCCCGAATGCTTCCCCCCAAAGATGTAAATTAATTACTCTACTCAATAGGTAGGTATAGCTTGCCTGTGAATTGTGGATAACCGAAACCGCGTTATGCGTGTTACCCCATGGAAGATTTTTGGCGGTAAAACGTAAGTCTAGCGATTTGACATAATAATAATAATAATAATAATAATAATAATAATAATAATAATAATAATAATAATAATAATAATAATAATAATAATAATACAGATTACTTATACGCACATACCTTCACTAATAGGCAAGCTCATGGCGTTTACAATGAGAAGTTCACTCTCATACAAAGCATTCCAACACTCGCACACTGTACAGTTGAAATAAACGAAGAGTTAAATACAGTACAATTAATTAACATAACAGGTAATAAACAAAACACGAAACATAAAAAGAGGCGCCTTGTGAAGCACTTCACTGCTCGTCAGGAATGAATGACCGGAACAGGCGTGTCTTAAGGGAGGTTTTGAACTGGGACATGGAATCAGAGTGACGGACAGGGAAAGGTAGGCTATTCCACGTTACAGGGCCGATGTAAGAAAACGCTCGCTGTCCTTGGGTTTTCTTTTTGCGACGGGGGACTTTTAAAGTTTTGGTGTCTGCAGCTGAACGGTTATTTCTAGCGGGAGTATAGACAGTGAGAATTTCTTTGAGTGCGTGTGGTGCAGTTTGAAAAAGTTGAAACACATAGTGGCTAGCTTATGAGCTCCGTCGAGATCGAGACACACTCGGGAAGACAGAGTGATCTTTTCCTACTTCTAGGGAAACAACGGCGCGTCGCTTACAAAATCAGTGAAAGACACGACTGATTTTGGAGCAGAAAGTTTTTTGTTTCTACAATGGTGACCTCCTGCTGTGTGAAGAACTGCCACAATCAGCATGACAGAGAGAATGATCGACGTTTTTTTTGTTGTACCGCGTGTTGCAACGCGAAAAGGCAAGGAAATGATGGATCTCACAACTCAAAGGCGCCGTGAGTGGATCGCTCCACTGAACCTGAAGTCACTCACTTTTGACACTAAGGCAGATCGATATGTTTGTTCGGATCACTTTGTAAATGGTGAAATTTGTTATGTTTTGCGTTTTGTAACTTAAAAAATACTAGAAAAGACAGAAAGAGAGTATGCAGGACAGATTACAGGGGAGAAAGAAAGGCCAAGATATCGCAGAGACTAACAACAGTGTTTTGTTCTGTTACCTGATTTGTCTTTTTGATACTACAAAACAGCAATATCAATTGCATCGATATTCAATGTTTGTTCAATCTGATTGGACCGGTACAAATCTGGGTCGACGTTTTGGGAATAGTCCTCGTTCGCAGCGACAACTTACAAGTGACCGTAAAATAAGACTGTGTACGATGAGATTTTACCGTCCTGTTTCACGGTCACTTGTAAGTTGTCGCTGCTTATTCACAAAACGTCGACCCAGATTTGTACCGTCCAATCAGATTGAACAAACATTGAATATCGATGCAATTGATATTGCTGTTTTGTAGTAGCAAAAAGTCAATCAGGTAACAGAACAAAACACTGTTGTTAGTCTCTGCGACATCTTGGCCTTCCTTTCTCCCCTGTAATCTGTCCTGCATACTCTCTTTCCGTCTTTTCTAGTATTTGTTAAGTTACAAAACGCAAAACATAACAAATTTCACCATTTACAAAGTGATCCGAACAAACATATCGATCTGCCTTAGTGTCAAAAGTGAGTGACTTCAGGTTCAGTGGAGCAATCCACTCACGGCGCCTTTGAGTTGTGAGATCCATCATTTCCTTGCCTTTTCGCGTTGCAACACGCGGTACAACAACAAAAAAACGTCGATCATTCTCTCTGTCATGCTGATTGTGGCAGTTCTTCACACAGCAGGAGGTCACCATTGTAGAAACAAAAAAACTTTCTGCTCCAAAATCAGTCGTGTCTTTCACTGATTTTGTAAGCGACGCGCCGTTGTTTCCCTAGAAGTAGGAAAAGATCACTCTGTCTTCCCGAGTGTGTCTCGATCTCGACGGAGCTCATACTCTATCCTCTGAGCGACGGGGAGCCAATGCAGTGCAAGAAGGAGTTTGGAAGTGGGAGTTCTCTTGGGACATCTAAAAACTAATCTAACAGCAGTGTTTTGGACTTTTTGCAGTTTGTTTAGCAGAGTGTCAGGAATGCCGGCAAGAAGAGAATTTCCATAATCAAGACGGGACAGAACAAGGGAAGTGACAAGGGTTTGAGTGGCCTGTTGAGAAAGATAGTGACGAATAGTGCTAATTTTCCTTAACTCGTAGTAAGCTAACTGGCAAACTTTGTTCACATAAACTCTCATAGAAAGATCATCATCGAACATGACACCTAATTTTCTAACAGACTTTGAGAATTCTATCTCACTCTGACCTATGGTTAGTTTCAGGGCCTGATCGAATTCGCCTCTACCGCCAACCAGGAGAGCTTCGGTCTTTGAATCATTAAGTTTGAGTTTGTTCTGGGTCATCCACTGTTTCACATCAGAAATACAAAGTTCACTTGCATAGAGAAGAGGTTGGATTTGACTGGGATGAGTGGAGTTGTAGAGTTGCGTGTCATCAGCAAATTCACTGTGAGAGAATGAATGACTGTCAATTACGTTGGAAAGTGGTTGGGTGTACAGTAGAAACAGCAGAGGACCCAGAACCGAGCCCTGTGGGACTCCGTATTTTAGCAGGGCAGGATCAGAAGCAATACCCTGGATCAAAATAGTCTGCCTACGTTCTGAGACATAGTGATTCGTCACCCATATCTGGGTCCAAACTATCTGTCGCAGTCTGCTACAGTGACTTTTCAATTGCTGAATCGATTTAGTTTACATTGTGGTTACACCAGTCCAGATGTCCCTGTAGCGAGGGGCTGGTGTTTCCGTGGCTCTGATGAGACAAGTACGCTCTCCATTTACCAGATTGTATACAGTATTCACGCAGGTACTGTACATTTTTGTTTGTTTGTTGTCACATGTCGCACATACATGCCTGGAAGCTCTTGATCCACGCAGTACTTAGGAAGTTTTGAGATCTGAGTGTTGCTATTTCTTCTTTGCAGCCACTTTGATAACATGATTGTGAACATTAACAGAATGCAATTTTGGAGAGAAACACCGGCAAAATTGGTTGAGTCTGAAATCTCGTTCTATTTTTGAAAGATGACTCATTAGTACAACACATGGTTGCTGCTGCTGGACACCCCTCTCCCCCATCACCCCCTCCAACCCACCCCCACCCCCACCCCTCACATCCCCATCCGCCACTTTTCAACTGGAACCCGTTGTCATGGAGCTTTCAGGGCCTGCTCCAGTAGCTCGACCGCAGGCGGCCCCAAGCAGCGCAAAACGCCACCGGGGAGTGCCCACTAAGGGATGGTGGCCGCCTCTGTGCGGCGCCTGCTAGAAATGCCACACTCACTGCAGGGAACGGACAGCCGAGTGCCCCGCGAAACCTCTGTTGCCAACCTCGACTAGGAACACCTTGCAGTCCCACACGCGCTCCCCACACGAGAGCCAAATGTCCTCCTACCTGGTCAGCTTCCTTTCATGGACCCAGGATGTGTTGCCCCTCCAATGGTACAGTATGTTCAACCAGTATCAGGTTTCTCGACTCTCTAAATGATTGGACTTTATACTTTAGGGCACCGTATATGTATAACGGCTACCTGCTTTTGTTGTACACAAGAGCAGGGCTTTGGGAGAACCTGTCCGTTTGATTGATGTTTTTGTATCTTAATCGCCTGTGACGTTGTATGGTTTTCTGAGGGCACACGACCATATAAAAACCGCTGGCGCTGAACCTCCAGGATTTGGCACTAAAAAAACAAACAATAAAGCTGTGAGGATCTCCAGTAAACTGGAGGGATAAAAAAATCCTTCTTTCTCCTTCACCAATGTCCAATGAGGGCTCTGTGGCCGAGTGGTTAGCGCGCTGGACCTACAGTCGACTTTTGGCCAGTAGGGTACAGCATTCGAAGCTGCATGGGGATCCCAGAGCTTGCATCATTGAGCAAGATGCTTAGCTCGCATTGCTCCTCCCCACCCAGGAGTAATAACACCAGGGAAATTGTGGAATATTCTCCTCGATCAAACGGGGCATCCACAGGATATATGCAAAAAAAAAATATCCTCGAAATTACGACACGTTATTCAACGTCAAATGATCACGTCACACATGCCAAAACTTCCCTTGAGTCGGGACAGAGTTCCGCCCCTTGCCTTCTTTGCAACACCAAAACGTAAAAAAACTCTTTCTTTTCAAACCTCGATTCTGAAAATTTGATACATTCGGACCTAACTTCCAGTAAGTGTGCAAAATGTCAAGGAAATCCGTCCAGTAGTTTTTGAGATATCAGCCGTTAAGTCGGGACTGACATACACACACACAGACACATAGACACACAGACAGATAAAGCTGTGAGGACCTCCAGTAAACCTGGAGGGATAAATCTTAATATCACCACCACCACCAC